>OY998155.1:11349846-11625104 GCA_963921925.1 Sphagnum tenellum
CTATTCTTGTGGAGTATATTAAAGTTCACAAAAAAATTAAAACAATTTGGCAAACATTTGATAAGGGAAAAGGACTTTTGATAAAAAAAAACCACTTGTCCACATGTTTTTCTTGAGTGTTTTAAACATATAAAAGGACTTTTGAAACATGGTGAATTTTCATGAAAATTTTGTAGTTGCAACTTTGAAAGTGTAAAAACTTTTTATTTAAAAAATAATAATATATATATATATATATTGATATATTGTGTTCCCATGGTGATTTTTCAAAAATTCAAAAATCATTTTTAAGGATTGTCCACACATTGTTTGGCTTTTTTTTCATGCTTCACCCTTGAGAAAATAACTTTAAATAAATTATAATTTTAACATCTGGTGGCCATTAGATGCTCCAAGTTTTATAATTTGATGACTTAAGTACTTTTTTTCTTAAAACTTAAGTTCTAGGTGTTTTGATGAAATTTTATTGTAAGACATTAATTTTGGTCAAATTTTATTCATTAGCATTGAATTTGAGAATATTAAGTTAAAAATGGAAATTAAAAAATAATAATTTGTCAATCGTATGAAAATTCAATGGTTTTGGGCCACTAAACAAGTCAAATTAAGTCCAAAAATAACATTTTAATCCAAAATTAATTAAATATGTATTTCATTTTTACTTGGATCACATGCTCAACATTACATTATTGTTCCCACATTTGACAAATTGGTACAATAAACTTTATGAATAATTACATTTGAATTAAAAATTAATTCAAATGATGTATGTGTACATTGACATCACATCCTAATCCATCTTATGTACATATACCACTTTGGGTAAGTATTTTCCCCAATGTTATTGATGATTTGTTGGCTTTGTGATTTCTTGAAGGTAATTTGCACTTTCAACTCATGATGTGTAATCATGAATGTAAATGTTAAGACTTTAATTGATTATACACTAATTATGTACAATGTGTGTATGCATTAGATTCAAGCACCACATCAATATGTAATAGCTCAAAATGTATTACAATTTCAATCCATTCAAATTCAAAACAAACACATACATGTTTAATTAATTCATTCTTGAGGAATTTTTAGACTCCTGGAGCACCTTCAAATATCATTTTCAAACATCACCAAAACAATGTCCTTAATGACTATATGGGAGATTGTAATCTTGACATACTAGAAGATAACAATAATAAAATAACAAATAAACACTTGATTTTAATTGTTATGAACAAATTCAAATTCAAACTATCCTAAAAAAAATCTAAAAAGAAACCAAATATTAGTTGGACAATATTTTGGCAATTTTGTAGCCAAAAAGTTGTAATAAAAATTAATAGTGCTAAAATCAATTTTTTTTCAGATTTGCAATAGCCAAAATTGGACAATTTTTTTTTTAAATGTTAGATTTCTATACATGGTTCAAGTAAGTAGCCCCCCCGCCCCCCCCCCCCCCCCCAAGGGCTTCAAAAGTTTATTTTCATATTTAGCTTGTGGCCAAATTTGGTTAAAATTTCCACTTTGGTTACACCACAAATTTGATGGAAAAACCTTGTTTCAAACCATCTAGTCCTAATATTGTATTTAAGATTGATTATTAGCTCATATGAAGCTCAAGGATATACCAATGTTGGGTGGGTGTCAAAAAAGAGATGAGAACCACCTAGGGTTTCAAGTCAAATCTCACCTTGAATAACTCAGAGTCTCATTAAAGGTGATGCCCTTTCTGAAACTCGTTTAGGGTGAAATCATAGTTGAAGGAACCAAGGGCACCAAAGTAAAAGTCCTTTATCAAGGATTGCACATGACACGCAATATTTTTATGTTTGTTAATAATTTAAAATTTGTGTTTCAAATACCCCATTTAAAATTGCATTTTAAATATAAATAATTTTGATTACAATTTGATTTTATATCATGTATATTATGCATTCATGTCGTCTATCATATATGTATGAACAACTTTTGTTAAAACCACATTTTGAAAATCCATAATTTTTTAGGGTCAAAAACACTTTTGAGCCAAATGTGCTCAAATGGGTTATAAAAACAATTTTCAGCAGTTCAAATCCTTTTGCCTTTCTATTCATCAATGATAAAACCCTCTTCAATTTAAAAAAAAATGGTGCACATTTGGTAGATGTTTGAAAAAATAAGGATTGTCCACTCTACATGTTTGAGTGCTTTGAACATGAATATTTTTTTTGGATTTGTGTAAAACTTTGAACATGTAAATTTTGTAATTAATGGAAAATATTCCAAAACAATTATGACAATTCAAACTATTATGCTTCCCTTGTGATCTTTTAAACATACAAAAGTGTAGTTTTAAGGAGTGTCCATTGACTTGGGTGTCTCCTTTAACCATGATTTTATCTTTTAGAAGTTTTCACTAAGCTGAAAACTACCCATTTGAAACCCTTCCATTTTTGTGATAAAAAATTTGAAACCCTATTAGGGTATTTAAAATTAATAAGGTCATAGTGTCAATAGTCAATAAATGTAATTTACTATGGTAGTTGGTAGTGGTAGGTAAGGTTTGAAAAAAAATTAGGTTTCCAATGGTGCCGCAAAGGTAGAACTACCCTTCAGTTCTTTTCTTATCCTCTCTCATTGTCCTTATAAATAACGATGGTGTTTAACAATTTCAAGGTACATGCTTATTGTTTAAGTGTTTGTTTTTGGTTTTTGCTTTGATTAATCATTGTAATGTTATGTTTTTTCATTGTTCATAGCTTGCATTGTTTCCTTGTATTTTTGTTGGTGCTTTTCAACGCATCCTTGTTGTGGTCTATTGATGTTTTTTGATGCATCCTTACTATGCTCTATTGGTGTTTTTTTAGTGTGTATTTATTTTACTCTATTGGTTCTTATGAGAACTTAAATTGCTATGGTCTATTGGTGCTCATTGGTGCATCTTCATTTTACTATGTTAGTGTTCATCGACACTTTTTGGCTATGTTTGACTAGTGCTCATAAGCACCTCTTGGCTATGTTTTGTTAGTGCTTATCTGCACCTTTTGATTATGCTCTATTGGTGCTCATTGTTACCTCCTTATTGTGCTTTATTGATGCTCGTTGTTACCTCCTTATTGTGCCTTGTTGGCATTTGTTGATGTCTTCTTGCTTTAGGTACCTTCTAACTTCTACGGTTCATCAATGCCTCCTTATTGTGCTTTGTTGTTGTTCATTGGTGCCTCCTTATTATGTTTTTTTGGTGTTATTTGGGTTTCTAAACCACTACTTCCCCCTTGCATTTTTCTTTATAGGTGTGTACGTTTGAAATTTCAAGCTTCTTTTTCAATTGCACTCTAGAAGGTTTTTTTAATAAAAAACTTCTAAAGTTTTTTCTTTTTTGAAATTTCATTTTCCTCATTTTTTTGTTATTTTTTTCATTTTTTGTTGTCTTGCTTTTAAATCAAATATGTTTTTTCAAATTCCTCATGTTTAGAAAAATAAATTAGATATGTTGTATTATGTATATATTTGGTCATGTGCAAGAGAAGGAATGCACTTGTAAATTTTCACCTTAGGACATCTTTTTTTCACATCTTTTACTTTAATAATCCTATATAGCGCCTATAATTGCATTAATTACTTGTAATTGCTTGTATTTTTTGTTTGATGTTCTTTGGGTAGAGAAATGACTAAAACTACTTAGTTGCTTATATTCATTGTTTTACGTTCTTTAGGTAGATTAGATAATTAAAATCAAGACCCATATAATTTTGGTAAAATTTATACAAGTTATTTCTAATTTTTCCTCCAACCCATCTAATATCTTTAAACAATGGATTCAAGTCAAAATGAACATGTGGTAATAATTGATGGTGAAGATGAAGGTCTAAATGAATGTAAGATGGAAGATGAAATTTTTAATGTTAACTTTTATAAAGAACAAAAGAGAGCAGAATAAATTGATTTGCAAAAAGAATTGTTCTTAATGAAAGAAATGAAATGGAAATAAAACTTCAAACATTACATATTCAAAGGAAAAAATGAAAAGGTCATAAGAGGAATACAATTTCTTACATTTTTTTATTGTGTAAATGAAGACAAAGAAGTTGATCTTGGAAATCTTCAAGTCATGATCAATTGCTTTGAAATCAATTGTTAAATGTGAAATTTTAGGTTTAAATGAAAGTTTCCAAAGCACTTGGTTTGGCTATGCTTTTGGCATGTTAGTATGCTATAATTAATGAAAAGGTGTGCAAAGACCTTCAGTTTGTTTAATAAAATCCGCAAAAATGTACAACTTGGCCTAAAAAGTCGAAAAAAGGTAGACATGAATGGAACAAAGCATGTTTAAATTCAAACATTCGCAATTAGAAAATTGAATACTCCAATGAAAATAAGGTGAGGTTTTTTATCTTTTACAATTTATTTATTTATTTATAATGTAAATATATTTTATTCAATTATTCTGCTTTGATACATTTTTAACATTTAATTAATTGTTGCAAGTTTGCTAATAAAATGTTCCAAGAAGCCTTGCAATTCAAGGATGTTAATATCCTTTGCTATAACATGCAAAATACTATCAAAATTAATGGTAGTGTGTTCCCTCTTCTTACTTGACACATTTATCAAATAATTGTTGATTATTTCTTATTGGTTGTGAATGCATATGTTTTGAATAGTAGCCATTGGTTATTATTTAATGCATTGTAATATACTATTACCATGTGCTTGAAATGTAGGGAAAAAATTACAAACCCATTTGCCCAAGTTAGTTTGATTGATGATGATTTTGGAATTGCCTTTGCATTATTTTTTTTTTGCTACCAATATTAAGAAAGAATTTTGTGGTGTTCTAGAATGATACTTTTTTCTTTAAAAAAAATTTAAAGAAAAATAAATTCATAACATGCTTTGTTTAATGGTAGGCCCTAGATTTAAAAGCTTTTGTTTAGTATCTTCTTTTATTGGTCGTGAAGAAGGGCTGAGCGTTCTTGAAAAATATGATAGGTGATCATTATATCCTATGCTTATAAAATGGGATCATTATTTACACCCAATGGTAGAATTTGAAGTTGTTTGCGCATATCAAACCATAGATGCATATTCTAGTTTGGATATTTTTGAACAAATTCCTAGCACAAATGAGCCAAAAATAAAAATTTGTTAAAAGGGAAATGTTGATTTTCAAATGGTACCAAGTTCATTCCAAGGAAATCAAGTGCCCTCTTGTATGGTGGGCAAAACATGAAGCCATGTTTTCTATTATTGTTTTTTTTGGTCTGCCAAATCCTAGGGATTGTTGGGTCACAAATTGAGATTGAAAGGATTTTTTCTTTAGAAGGATACTTACAAACTTGAGAAGATGTCGTTTACAATTAAAAAATTTAAAGGGATTGATATTTGTGAGCAAAAACTGATCAAATGATCCTAGAATTGATTGTAAATCAACTTTCAATTTGGTGGAGCTAATTGAAAAGGATTTAAATTTTGAGTAGGAGTTAGAAGAATTTGAAAGTTCTTTTCAATGAGATAAAATTTTGAACATGTAAATTTTTTCGCAGAATTGATTTAATATTCATTTTTTTAAAAATTAGGAAAAAAATACAATTCTTGAAATAAGAGAACTTTTGATACCTATTGTCTAAGAACCGCCTTTGAAAACCAGCTGGTATGAACTGTTTGAGAATCAGCACACTGAAATTTGACGATTATTTTTTTTTTAATAAATTTTTTGAAACCCTCCACAGGTCTTTTGTTTATAAATAAATTAATAATAATAATAATAATAATAAAACCAAGTCAGGTATCAGAAAAGCTCCTGAAAACTGGACCCAACAGGTCTCTAAAAAACTGAGACTTGCCCAACACTGGCATATACCTGATATTGAGACTGGTATTACCTCAGGTCCCTACCACACTGGTAGGGCCTCCACTATGAGACTGGTAGGGTCCTTGCTACCAGTGTTGTTGACACAAGGTGCAAGCCTACATAGCAGACCAACACTGGTTACAATGGCACTTAAGTCTTGAACTAACTTGTATGTGCATTTCACATAAACAATGGTATGTTTATGGTATGAAAGAGCAAAGCCTGTTCAGCCAATCAAGCATTTTGTTCTTCACAGAAACTATACATACTGTGTACTACCTGGGCCAGTTCGACACTAATTATATTATTTTCAGAAATGTTGAAATTTTCCAAAAAAAATTAAAATCAGAAATGATTTTTTTTTCTCAAGGGAAATTTAAAAATCTGATGGAATAATTAGGAATATATTAGTTGTGAAATGGAATCCTGAAAAAATTTAATCAATTCTAAATTGACAATTTACATGTGTTGAAGTGGCCCAGGTAACATTCTTAATAAATCTTCACTTGTACAAGGTGCCATATCATATGGTTTCTGTATTCTGGGAGATACTGTGCCTTCTTACAACAGTTGCTATGCAGAGGAGGACACACAGACAGACCTTGCAGAATTTAGGACTGTACAAAATGGAGGAAAAGCTGGAAGGGTTAGTCCATGGACAAGAAGAAGAAGAAGAAGAGCTCTGAGAACCAAAAACAGAGGGAGAGTTTCTTGAGCAGAGAGCCCCACACAATAGCAGCTTCCTAAGCTCTACAGAAACAGAGACTACTTACTACTTCATGCAGTAGGCCTAACTACCAGAGTGCAGTCCTCTATTGGGTCACTGGCTTGAGCAGGCCAGAATGGGTCAAAGTTGGGGCATGGCCATTGAGCTGATTGGTTTTGGCCAGAGTAAACCAGCACCCACTAGCACTTACCATGCAGGATGGATGGTGTGTGGATGTGAAACACTTGATTTGGGTTTATATTGGTGTCCGATAACTATCCATTGTGGTTAACTCTGTATTAACTCCTAACCATGGTGATTCACTAAGTATTAACTACTAATAACCATAACACATTCATCTATCTACATAGTAGCCAGCAGCCACCAATTCTATTACCTACTTACTTACCAACATAGTATTCTTTGTTAGGTAGGCCCTGTCCCTATAGGAGACAAGGACTCTCGCATCAGTTCTGCTGTTTTGATTTTTTGCATTAATTTAGCTCGTTTCAGACTAAAAGAAAAAGGTTTTATGAATTAGCCAGTTTCAGACTAGAAGAACTAAGTTTTTAAGGTTATTCTATTCACTATGCACCTACCAATGATACCTAAACCACATAACTGAGTCACAATTGATTGTAAGGAATGTGTCAACAACATGGCAGCACCCCCATAAGTTGGATGAAAGCTCCCTAGTTAGATCATATAACTTGCCACCTTCTGACATTTTCATACCTCTTTAAAAATTAAAAAAAATTGTGTGTTCCTGCTTGCTGGCTAGCTGAACCACACTCTTTTGTGTCCCATAACACGGTTGTGGCACTCCCATAACATGGTTTATGTGCAGTAACAGCTCAAGCATGCTGGTTATCATGAATTTACTCAACACTCACACACCTCAACTATTCATGGTAACCTGCACACTCTCAACAATTACATAGTCGATAACAGGTTTCCAATGGTTGGTGCTGGGTCATATAATACATTGGTTTTGCGGTCATTGCTTGGAAGCACTAAAAGTGACCTCCTGGAATTCATTAGTTCTTTGCTAGTGGATGAACTTACACTGAAAGTCAGCTTAAAGAATAAGGAATGGACTTGGAAGGGTGGGAAATAGATGAGCTTCCCAGTCCAATCCCCTCCCTCCCTCCCCAACCCCGCCCCAAACCCACTGACAGCCGTTGTCCAAATGAGTGACACTATAAAATGTCTACTACCAGAGAGTAGATGCAGTAGACAGCAGATGATGATGGTACACAGAGAGGAAATGGCAATGATATACCCACTCTTGATGCTCATTTGACTAGTCTTTTCCTTCACACACTGTGTGTCAGAAACATGCTCAAATATATAGCCCATGCTATGCTATCATGTACATCATCATGCCTTTTGGTTCTTTCTGCAGAGATCTTTTGATTTCTGGGGGAGAAGCAAGAATTTGGACAAGAACACAAGCCAAGTGGGCAGGTGCAATTGGAAGCCCATGGGTAGTATTAATCACCTGACATAATCCTTGCAAGTCAGCCATCTGTACTCTTACTGAGATCTGCAGTTTATTTCATCTTTTGACTGTTTTTATTTTTTATTATTATGTTTTCTATTTTTTCTCTGCTTGGTCACTTACACCAGATTATTATTTTTGCAAGCTCTTCCATTAGTGGCTCTGATTTTCTCACTACATGATATTATTTCCTAAACTTTTTTTGTCATTACCCAAATCTACACTTAAGCTCCACATTTTTCCAAATTCTATTTTGCCAAATTAAACATCACTGCTGATTCTGATTTTTATTTTATTTTTTCATTTTTGTGATGTAGCTGATTCGGTGGTGATCATCATCCACAAGAGAGTTTAGCCAAATTTGGCTATAAATAGGATATATGAAAGTAAAAAAAGTTTAAACATCCTTCACATTTTTTGCATGCTAGAAGCCAACAGAGAAATCAGGTAGTGTCCCAAAAGTAAGTAAAGAAAGTAGATGAAACTCAATTGATAATTTCTCCACATGTTTGACCACATTAGGACCTCCCATAGCCTACACTAAGGCAGCCTAGGGTGAACTGCACCTACATGGGTACCTTCACCTTCTGGAGTGAGGCCTCTTAGTGGCTATGTAACCTAGGAAATGTTTAAATTTGGGTTCAGTGACTCTAATTTTGACCCAGGAGGGGATAATTATAACATTCAGAAATAACCAAAAGAATTTGGGCTTTTGCCCTTGGTACCACTTCAGGTACTTACAGGTTCACCCAAGACCATATTTCCTTAGGACCTCGTTTCCTTAACCCCAGTAGCCAGCTTGTAATTGTGCAAACCTCCAGGGCCAAGTGAACCAGAACACTTGAATGCACCATGCAAGATGGATGGATGGATGGATGGATGGATGTGTGTGGACAGGAAGAACTTCTGCTTTGTTTTCCTGTCCCATAGCTAGTCATGGTGGTTACTTATGAATTAATCATACACATGCATCTATTTAAGTAGAACCCACCAAATGCCTTACCGACCTACATAGTAACCAATTACAACAATCCCTAACCAGTTACCCATGGTACTTTACTTAAGCTATTACCTAGGTAAAGGAAAGTAGGATGGGTTATAGGATAGATTATCAAGGTGGAACGTTCATAACCTGGCGTGTCTCATCCACAACCATAACCAATTCTATGGAGCATCTCACTAAGGTGGCAAGCAACAAGCCATTGAACAAGCGCTCCCCAGTTATATCATGTATCCTGCTACCTTTTGACATTTTCATACCTCTTTAATTTATTTGTGCGCATTCCTGGTTGTTGGTTGGCTGAACTTCATATCTCAGTGCCCTCTTCTATGTCCCATTACCCATAAGCTCAGCACTCCACACAATGGGATTTATGTCTGGTAACCTGCATCAGTTACCACCGGTTACATAATCGGTAATGGGTTTTCCAATAGATGGTGCACTGGTGGGTGCTGGCTGGGTCACATAATCCAAGCAAGAGCTGGACCGACACTACTATTGTAAGGTTTTTGTTATAAATGAGGTGTTTGAATTTCTCTTACATCCATCTACTTTCAACTTTGTTAACCCTTAAATGTCAGAGAAAGAAAAGAAAAAAGAAAAACCACTGAAAAGTAGACCAAATTGGTCTGCCCTAACATTAAGTAGGGGTTAATCAGTCTTGTGGAAGCTGTAAGTACAAAAAAGCCTGCATTGAGTACTAAGAAAGCTTCAGCATTTCAATCATGTTGTCCAACCCCTCCTCAGCCCAGCCCAGCCCCCCACTATTCTAACTTTGATTGATGGCTTCACCTAGAAAACCTCTACCTCTTCCTTTATTTCCAGCTCCCTCTTTGTATTACTGCCTTCCAGGTTTGTATCATGTTTTATGCTTCCTTTGCAGTCTGTTGTTGTAAACCTCCTGCCATGCCATGTATTAGACAAGTGAGGGTTTGTCTGTCTGCAGTCAAACTGGCTGGCAGTCCCTCCCCACCCCCACTGAAGCTTAACTTGCTTGTCTCTTTTTCCTCCCCCACACATTGTGAAGACCAGCAGAGGTTGTTTCTGAAGGGAAACCGACAAGGAATGAGTTTCATGCATCCCATAGCAGTTAGCTGCCAGACTGCTTTCTATTTTTTGGCCTTGCCTACCAACTCAAGGATATTGTGTTCAGATTCATTATACAGTATAGTAGCTTCAGGGATTTTGGTCCCTAGGTAATGGGTCTAACTTTATATGAGGATTTTTGAAAGATGATATTTTTGGCCTCTATTGAAACTTGAGATTAGTTGTTGAAGGATTTTGGTTTCTTTTAGAGGATTTTTGTGAAGATTATAAATTTGCATGGTGAAATATTTGAGTTTCCATAATTCTTCTTTGCCTTAAGATACTTTTTAATGTAAAATGGCAAGGCCACACAGTGTGACACACCCCTTGTTAGTTAATCCTTTCTACCACATTTCAAACATAGACCCCAAAAAACCCAAAAAAACAAAAACATGTTCCCAATGTGTTCCATATGGTTAATTCCGAACCTGTTCTCAACATGTTCCCACCAAGTTACCAATGATGCTTCCATGTGTGGTGAATATATATATCTGGTGATAATCCAATCAAAAGAGATTCATTATTGGGAAATGCAACTTGAACCATGGTTGTCCCCCTCCCCATCCCACCAACCCATTAATATGAATCCTCTTTGTTACATTATGATTCTATGAACACTGGAATTAAAGGCTCTCTGTAGCTTAAAAGCCTAAAAGCATTCCTCTTGGGCTTCATCTGTCTAAAGTGTATAATTTGCTCTCCAAAGGAACATGATAGATACCGAGTTATGAAGTGGCAGTCATTTTTGGCTGATTCATGTGCTAGCCAGAAATCTGGATATATGTACTTTGAGTGCTGCAGTTGTAATAAAATACTGTTGCCAAATTAAAGTCAAAACCGAGAAAAAAATGCATCACATGGAGAATCAATCACAACCATACTTTCCCTTCCAAAACATCAAAGTGTTTAGGGTTTAGGGGCCCTGCATTTTGGGAATGTCACTCACCCATGGGCTTTACCCATTATAAAGTGTGAAGTGAAATTGTCATGAACCTAAATGTAGGTAGATCATAAGGCAGAGGAGGAGGGGGCAAGGGTTCTTATACCTACTCCATAAGAGTGAGAGGGGGATCTTATAATGAGTAGGCATAATTTCCATCCCACTCTTAAGGAGTAGGCATGATAACATCCCCTCTTTTCTAGGAGGGATATTATGGATATAGGGTACCCTCCAGATGCACTAGGAATTTTCTTGGAGTGCTTTACAAGGCCCAGAAAGGGTCGTGAACCATTACAAAGATTAGCATCATGCAAAGCTAATTGGAAAAAACAAAAAACAATAAGCCAATGAGGAGGAGTATCAAGCAAAGCTAATGGAACAGAAAACCAATGACCCAATGAGGAGGAGCATCAAGCAAGCTAATGGGAGCAAAATAACAATGACCCAATGAGGAGGAGCATCAAGCAAGCTAATGGGAACAAAATAACAATGACCCAATGAGGAGGAGCATCAAGCAAAGCTAATGAAACAATGTGCCAACAAGGATGAGCATCAAGCAAAGCTAATGGAACAATGTGCCAACAAGGATTCAAGCATCAAGCAAAGCTAATGGAACAATGTGCCAACAACGATGAGCATCAAGCTAAGCTGACAGGAACAATGTACCATTGAAAACAAGCGGTGTTGTAAAAATGAGTGAAATGGGTTTTTGTAAGAGGATTTGGACCAGAGTGAAGCAGCACCCACCAGTGCAGCAATGTGGATGGATGGTGCACTGATAGGATTCTCTTTTCTATCCCTGTGCCATCCCAGGTTCACTTTTTTTCTTTGCCCTTTCTTAGCCCTGATCTCAGTTTTTTTTGCAACTTTATTTTCTCCTACTCCCTTCCCATTTTTTTTTCTTGGAACTTTATTTTCTCCCCGGTCCCCACCCAGTTTCTTTTTTTTTAATCTTAATTTAATTTTAATTTATTTAGCTTTTGAAACTTTTCCCGCCCACCCAACTACTACCCCCCCCCCCACCCACTATCCCCCTCCCACCTACTTGCATGTATCTTTAAATTAAAAGTAGACTCTTCCCCATCTACCTCTCACCTATAAATTTAAAATGTGCTACTCTCATCTCCACCCACCTACCCACCCCTCATCTATTTATCTACCTACTTGCCCTTCCACCTTCCAACCTACCAACACTTTAAGTAAGTACCTACCAAACCCCACCTACATGGCTACACCTACCTACATGGTTGTCACTCCAATAGACCCCCAACAATCAACAATGGTGAGGAAAAATTAAAATGAAGGTATTGCATGGAGCTTGGTTTTGTTCATTCAAACAAATGAATGAAGGGAACACTGCTTAGAGAGTGTTGTTCCATGGGGGTATTGTAAACCAAGTGGATAATCAAAGCAATACAGGGTTCTAGTTCAATTTAAACACATTTAATGTATGTTGTATTCAAGTTCATAAAACAAAATATCCAATGAACATGCAATACCCCATTTTGGCTAACCTTGAAATAGTTTGGGCTCCATATCATATCTTTTGAAACTTTGAAAGGTATTGTGTAGCTTTAACAAAACCTAGAAGGAATGCAATACCCTCATTGGGTTACACTATAACACCATGGGCTGAATTATTTTGGTCCAGGCTATTAGAAGGGTATTGCTCATGCCCAGAAGGACTCATTAAACAGGCAATACCCCTGTTAGGGTATCACAAAAACACATTAGGCTCCATAACATATGTTTTGACATGTGGAAGTGTATTGTATAACCTTATGAAAACCAATACTCTCATTAATTATATTCTATAATTAAACACCATGGTTCTACACTATTGGAGGGTATTATTCATGGCAAAAACTATTCAATGCATTTGCAATACCCTTGGCAAGGTGTCCCATAAATATATTGGGCTCCATAACATATCTTTTGAAACTTGGAAGGGTATTGCATAGCCTTACTAAAACCTAAAAGCAAAGTTATACCCTACTTGGGGCATTCAACAAACACCATGGGCTAAATTATTTTGGTTTAAACTATCAAAGGGTATTGCTCATGGCAAGGAATAGTCAATGCACATGCAATACCCCTTGTAGGGTATCTTAAAAATCTTTTGGGTTCCATAACATATATTTTGAAACTTGGAAGGGTATTGCATAACCACACCAAACCTACAAGGAAACCAATACCCTCATTAAGTAAGGTATTTTATAATTAAATGCCATGGGTGTATGCATGGGTCTTCGCTATTGGAGGGGTTGGCTCATGGCTAAAACTAGTCAATACACCTACAATACCTCTTCAGGCTATCCCATAAATACATTGGACTCCATGACATATCTTTCGAAACTTGGAAGGGTATTTCATAACCTTACCAAAACCTACAAGTAAAGCAATACCCTGCTTGGGGTATTCAGTAAACAACATGGGCTAAATTACTTTGGTCTAGACTATCAAAGGGGTATTGCTAATGGCTAGGAATACTCAATGCACATGCAATATCCCTTATAGGGCATCCCATAAATTCTTTGGGTTCTGTAACATATTTTTTAAAACTTGCAAAGGTATTACATTACCATACAAAAACATAAAAGGAAAGCAATGTTCACATCATACTGTGATAATATTTTAAACCATGAAATAAAAAGACATTTAAATTTTTTTTAAATTCCATGTTCAATATATCATGTTGTACATATTAATTCAAGTAAATGAAAGTATTGCAAAGTTGGTCACATTAACGGTAGAAGGTCACTTGAACAAAATTATGGAGTTTAAATGCAATACTTGTATCATATTGTGATAATCCATTAACCATGAAACATAAAAATATTTTTTAAATACTTAATTCCCCGCAAATACATCATGAAGTTCAAGTTTCCAAAATTATTTGTTCACCTTTCAATATGATTTGACATATATAAAAATGAACATAAAGTGAAATTGGTCACATTGATGGTACAAGGGTTTATGGTTTAATGTAAAATTTACTATTTAATGTTAAAAATTCATAGTTTATCAAAATTAAAAAATTAAAGTTCATGCTTAACATTTTTTCAATGATGTACATTTAGAATTTTTCCGTTTTAAAATTTTAAAATCATTTTGAGAAACAAAAACATAAATTCTATAATTTAATAAAATTTTAATATGTATTTTAAAAAATTAAAGTGCATGATTTTTTACTTTTTTTAATGGTTCACAAAATAATAAAAATTGAGCTTTCCCATATATTAATCCTATGTATGTTTGAAATTTTATTTAAATTTTTTTTGACATGTAATAAATAATTCTAGGGTTAAATAATTATATAGTAGGTCATTAATATTTTATATTTCATAGATATATAACACAAGTCCTTATGCAAATTCTATTTTTATGATGTATGTATTGGCTTAAGTATTGGTCTAAATATCTTGTTATTTGTAACATATCAAGTAAGACATCATATATAATTGATATATTATGGAATTATTTTTTGATTCATTTTAATACATGTAATATCTTCATATTTATTTGAAATAAGATAAAAATTGACTAAAAATATATATAAACCCATGGTTATCTATAGTGCAATTTTTTTTATGAACTTTATTTTTAATAAGAATTTAATATTTCCAAAAGATAATTATTAACATTGTTAGCTTGATGGGTAAAGAGGTTCTAGTAGACTCAAAGGTAAGCAATCCTTCTTCCAACTGTTAATCTTGCCTAATAGGATTTACAACTTGTGTGCACTTGCTGATCTAATGACTTGTCATGAGAATTTTTTTTCAAATTCTCTACAAATGGATACCCATCTCTTCTTTGCTCAAGATATTTCTTCCCAAGTTCTATGCAAATTGGTTCCCATGTATCTTCTTTGTTCAAGAATTCTTCTTCTTAAGTTTTTTGCAAATTGGTACCTATGTATTATTTTTCAAGATTTCTGTGAAACTACTAGTTGTAGATCCAATTCATGAACAAATCAAATTTGTTCAAAGCTCCATAAATCAATCCAAGTTTGAAGCTCCATCAAAAACTCTTCTTTCCAAAAATCCATTGCTAGCCAACCCAATTTATTCAAATCAATTAAGTTTGAAGCTTTGGCTTGAAATCAATCGTGCTTTGAAAGCTTCATGGAAGTACTTGAGTAATCATGTATGGTGTTGTGTTAGACTATATTCCAATTTATTATTCATTATGTTTATGGTGGATTGCTTGTAGGGTATAATGAAAATGGGAATGCCAATAATGTGAAGGTGATGAGTCATGGTGACATGTTATTGTGGGCCATGGATCATCCACCACCCACATCTTACCACTCACAAAGATGTATGTGATATTGACCTTGTAAGATGGTGCATTCAAGGATGTGGTACATTAGTTACACGTTGGGAGGTATGACATCTTGGTGGTTGACATTTTTCTTATATATTTCTTCCTCAATTTGTTTCCAAAGTATTCACAATAGCAACAACAATAATAGCTACAAAATTAGTAATGTGATGCCCAAAATTCAAGTAGCAAATAATATTGTTCTTTTTCTTACTACACCATCCTTGAAAAATGTAGCAGCATCATTGTCAATTGAAAAAAAATTAGAATGGTACAAGAAGAAGCCTAACAAAAAAAACTAACTTCCATAATGTTCAAAAGTTTCCTCCTTTTTCTACAATGACAATTCAAATTCCTAGGCCACTAAAAGATCATTGTCAGCAAAAAATGGTGAAAACCCACCCACCCACACATTTCTTCTTTAATCTTCAACTCCATTTTGAG
Organism: Sphagnum tenellum; assembly: GCA_963921925.1. Classification (NCBI taxonomy): domain Eukaryota; kingdom Viridiplantae; phylum Streptophyta; class Sphagnopsida; order Sphagnales; family Sphagnaceae; genus Sphagnum; species Sphagnum tenellum. The sequence goes on from OY998155.1 coordinate 11,365,677, forward strand.
AACACCCATCATCTTTCCTTAAGTTTTTTGCATCCTTTAGGGTTTTTGAATTTTGATCGTTTGAATCATTTCAAGCATGCATGCAACACAAAGGTTTGTTTCAAATGACCAGTTGACCCATGAATTCTCTTAAAAAGCTTGTTGGGAAAAACTTGTCCTCATCATCAATCATGGAAAAAACTAGCCATTTGAAGAAAAACCTTGACAATATTTGACAACAAAATTATAGATGTTATTGTGATAGGGGTTTCATTTGCTTAATCAATTGGCTCAAAATCAAAATATTATCACACCATATCCTTTGCAAATTTTGCAACAAAAAAGTTAAAGTAACAACCTCATCAATGGCCATAATAATAGGTAGGTCTTAGTTTTAGTTTCTAGTTATAGTTTTAATTTTCAAAAATATTATGATTTTTGTGATTTTTTATCAATTCTTTATGAACATGAAGATTAGATAACCATTAGAAAAGCACATTGAATATTTGTTGAAATGAACATTTTTCACACCATATGGATACATGCATAAACATAAGATGAATTGCTAATTATTAGCTCATAGCTAAGGTTGTCTAACTGATTAAAGTGTCAACACCAACCAAACTAAACAATTTAACCTAACATAATTAATAGGGTAGTAGGCTAATTGCTACATAACTTAACCCTATATATATAGTAATATAATAATAAAAAATTATATATATATATAATATCTTAATATTTATTTTATATTAAATGTAATTTAATATATATAAACCCATTGTGATGTATAATATAATTTGGTTATGATGTTTTTAATTTTCAAAGAGAAATAAAAATTTCCCAAAGATGTAAATTGTGTTTATGTTTCATTTACTTATTTTTGATAATTTGGCTTCAATAATGACCAATTTTTGCCTTTTTTAAAACAAAAAAAAATTATTTAACAAAAACCCTGAATTTTTTCAATTATGGTTTAAGGTTTAGAAATAAGGGTTTTAATTCAATTTAAAAATATAAGCACCTAATATTATGTATGTTTGGTAAATGTAATTTTTAAACTTTATTTAAAATTTAATTTAAAATATATGAAATAATGATATACCTAATTAATCAATTTGTGGGTTTATAAAAAAATTCATTCTTAAATATAATAGATTAATAAAAAATATTTATAATTTTTAAGTAAACATTAAATATGATTGAAAAATATTTCCAACTTCATAAATGATGAGAATTGTTCAATGGACCAATGCAAAATTGTTGGTATACATACATGAAGGTATTGTACTATTGGCCACACTGATGGTATAATCTTCACTTCAATAAGGTTTTGATGTGTAATTGTAATACCTTCATATTAGTGATAGTTTCATTACCTTATACCATCAATGTGATTAATTTAATAATACCCTCATTTGTACCATGGTTTAAAATATTGTCACAATATGGTGCTTATATTTTATTACTTTTAGGTTTTGATAAGGCTATGTGACACCCTTCCAAATTCAAGTGGACTTTATAACATTAATATGAAAAACTTTGCAATACCTTCATTTCCTTGAATCAATATGTTTGGCATCATACAGTGAGCAAGGAATGAATATTTTAAAAAACATTCTTTGTTTCATGGTGTACAATATTATCACAAAATGATGTGGGTATTGCTTGTTTTATAGGTTTTGCTAAAGCAATGCAATACTTTTCCAAATTCCAAAAACTATGTTATGGATCCCAAAGGTTTTATGGGATACCCTATGAGGGGTAGTGCATGTGAATTGAATAATTCTAGGCATGAGCAATACCCCTTCGATAGCCCGAACCAAAAAAATTACACCCATGGTGTTTATAAATTACCCCAAATAAGGTATTGCTTCCCATATAGATTTTGGTATGGCTATGCAATACCCCCCCAAGTTTCAATAAATATGTGATGGAGCCCAAATAATTTTTAATATACCCTACGAAAGATATTGCACATGCACTATGTAATTTTGGGCACAAACAATACCAATAGCTTGGACCAAAATAATTCAATCCACAATGTTTATAAATTACCGTCATGAGGGTATTACATTCCTTCTAAGTTTTGTTTGGGCAATGCAATACCCTTCTAGGAGCCCATGTTGTTTGTAAAAATCCCCAAATAGGATATTGCTTTCCTTTTAGGTTTTTTTATGGCTATGCAATACCCCTCCATAATTTTTTATATATGTTATGGAGTCAAAGTAATTAGACAATATACCATAATAAGGGTATTGCATGTGCATTGTGTAATTCTGGGCATGAACAATACCCCTTTAATAGCCTAGACCAAAATAATTCAATTTGGATGGTGTTTACAAAATACCTTCATGTGGACATTACTTTCTTTCTAGGTTTGAACTTGTTATTTTTTGGGATAAATAAATTTTTTTTGGTTTGAATGCAACATTAAAATCAATTTTTTGATATTTTTACCAAACATATATATAAGAATATGTGAAATTTTATTTTCAACTACTAACACAAGATGTTGTAAAATGAAACTAAAATGTTTTAAATAAAAAACATGGGCAACATGTGTTATAAAAATGTGCAAAAAATGACCAAGTCAAAAACAACCCCACCCTAAAATGGTGAACATGTCATAATGGTAAATATGTGGTTGCCTCAAAGACAAATTGCTACCTTAAACAATTGTTAAAAGGGGTGTTGCATTCATGACGGTTTGTTTTTAGGTGATTTGCAATTATTTTTGTAGCTCATAGATCAAGTGATCCCTATAACTAGAGCAAAAAACCCACCCAGATCTCAATTCAAAATATTGCCCAAGTAATCTAGGTCGCTAATTTAAATAATTCCAACTTTTAATTTATTTCATGATGACAGTGAATTTTAATTCTTTGAAAAAACCAATTCACAAAGTCAATCTTGGAATCCACACATGCATCTTGTTATATACTACCACACCTAAGTAGGAATCATACTAAGAGCTTTCAAGTACTAACCAAGATCTATCATCACCTTGAAGCTAACAAAAAAAGTGAAGTTGGGCACCTCAAACATTGGTAGCTTTAGTGTCATTGAGATGTCGTGATGCCATTGTAACCATTGAAATGGAATCCAAACATCCCAACAAAAGCACTCCAAATGGCACATAAGTCATGAGCCTCTTGACAATTGCCTCCTAGGTCACGTCTAGCCACACCCATATAATAGATCTTCATCAATATTGAATTTGCAAGTTCAAGTAAAAATTTCTTACAATAGTGATTCCTTGATCAATCTTTAGCAAGTTATTTTCAAGATTTTATGTTACACTTTCTCCATGAGTTTCACAAATAGATTTGTGTTCTTGAAACTTGTGACAAATCCTAAATAACATGGATGGAAAAAGACACAAATAAAGACAAATTCCAAAGAGTTAAGTAAATGAGAAAAACATGGGTGGAGATTAATCACATTCTTAAAGGCAGCAGGAAGCACAATTGGATCTTATGGAGTGTAAGGGATGATGGATTCTGAGTACCAGCATGGGTGAATATTTATGAAATCTTCTTGCATGCACTGAAAATGATCAAACAAAAACTCTAAAAAACCTCAACATTTGGCATGATCAAACATGGCCTAAGGGAATTGGGAAATTACTCTTGAAAACATAAATTTAGAACAGTTTGCAGCAAGAAATCCTGATTTTCATTTAGGTTTTATACCACAAAGTTCTTGTTTGCTACTGCTTTTAACTTGATTTATTGAAGTAGATGTGGCTTGGTGGGAAAATTTCAAAATGTTCACAATCATCTTTCAACACTTTCATCTCTAAGGCAAAGTACATATCCCTTGCATTACAAAAAAACAAGTAGATGACGAGATCTCAATCCATGTTGTTGATCAAATTCTTGCATACACTTCTTTGGCTTCAATGTAAATTTTGTTGTTATAGGCTAAGATGGAATTACAAGAACGAAAGTTGATGGAGCTGGTACTATCGTTTCCCCAACCTAGGTAAAGTGGTGTTATGTTGGGAAAAAAACAATGTTTCTTCGCAACAAATAAAAGAAAAAGAAAAAGTTCTTTGTCATCTTCTTCTTTGCAACAAGAATAGACAAAATAAGACAACAATGACATTGTTGTCATCTTCTTCGTAGCAAAAAAAAAATGCAAAAAATAAGAAAGGAGGAAGAGAAGGGAGCTTACCTCGAAGCTCCCACTTCTACCACGACCTTGAAGCTCCTCTTGATTTTGTGCTCTTGTTGCCACCATGTTGAAGCTCCTCTTGTTGGGGCACTCCTAAAGCTCCCAACCCTTGAAGCTCTTGTGGATTTTGTGTTCCTAAAGCTTTGAGCTACTCAAGCTCTCTCTAGGTTGGAAGCTCTGGTGATGGAAGTGAGCACAAGAGGAGGTGGGTGGGGAGGGGGTGAGCAGGATGAGGGAGGTAGGTGGGTTGGTACGAAAAGGGCAGTAGGTGGGTTGGGGCAGGTAAGAGCTTCCCAAGAAAAAACTTGGGGTCAGGGGTGAGCCAAAAAAAAACTGAGCTAAGGGAAAAAAATCTAGCTTGGGAAAAAAAGGAGCATGAAGAAAAAAAAGTCACTAGTGACTAGTAGTAGACCTGGGCTGGGTTGAATGAAGACTAAGTAGCCTAGGATGGAATTTTCTTTTTCTTTTGAAGCTGAAGGCATTTTGAAGGACTCTAGTTAGAGTTAAGTAATAAAATAAGCAGCAGCAAGTAGCAGAATCTGTGATGGTCTGAAGCCTGAAGCAGAGTGGTGAGTGTATGGTCGGTCTTCTTTCACATGGAATTAGATACTGGCATGCACTGCAGCCTTCACAACGTGCCTGGACATATCTCTCTCTCTCTCTCTCTCTCTCTCTCTCTCTCTGGTCCTAGTCTAGTCTACTACTACATAGTAGATGTTGATTTTGTTGGGTTCACAACCCAAGGGAAATCTATTTAGTAATGTCAGTGAGAAGGTAGTAGCCTAATAGTACTACTACTAGGCTAAGACAGTGCATAAAATGAACTTTTTCACCTTCCCCTGACAAGAGAGTCTTTCAATTTTGTTTTCTCAATTTGGAAAGCCTTTTTTTTTATTAAAAAAATCTACTTTCTCCTTCCAAATTCCAAATGCATTATTATTTCTTTTTTTTTTCCTCAATTTTATTTTGTCTTGTAGGTTGTTCATGTACTAAAAGAGTGGGTGGGGTTTGGCTGACTCAGCTCCATAGCCAAGTCTGAGTTTAGCTGACTCTGCTGGCCAGCCTATTGTCCCAAATCCTACAGCCAAGTGCCAGATTTCTGAGCTCAGGTCGCCATGGGTTCCCTAAGAGCCAGAATCGGCCAAACCCTTCTTCTTCACCTTCCCCCTAGTGTTGTCACATAACAAACATACTCTTCCCAAAACACAAAGGGCAGCTTGCCGATTAGGCCCACAGAATTGGCACCTATGTTGAATGACTTGTTCAACATGAGAACCATAATTAGTCTATTAAAACGGAAAATAAGGCCTAACCGACAAAAAGATATTGACTTGATCTTAAAACCAATTGTTTTGTGTAGTGAAACAAAGTTATACCTATGGTTGTATAAATATATGTCACTATATTTCATGTCATGACTATCATATGTCAAATGAAAAAATTGTTGCCCTACAAAGGAAAAAATTGTTGAACAAATTTTTAAATAAAACTTCTTCCTTTTTTCAATGTGAAAGCAATTTTCCAAGACTATTGAAATATGACCTGGTTATTATTTATTGTCCACATACTAAATTGCATGTCATTCCTTGGGAACTGTCCACATAGATTCTATGTCATTTAAGACACTCATTGGTGATAAATATGATTCATTTGCATTGGATTGGATCCTTATGAATTTCCAAAGTTAAGTCATTGAAATTTGAGACCAATGCCACACAAAATTAAAAGTACCATCCATTCTCAACCTGAATTACCTATCACAAGGTTCTTATCTTTATGAGTATCAGCTTCATTGCTTAAGTATTGCAAATTAGGGGACCAATCTTTAGGGTAAGCATGCCCATCTCCAAACATATGTTGATAATTGAACATTTTGATTGTTCGCAATCTGAATAGTCAACAATCACACACCAACCTGTTTGCCTATTCACTTGCACGCCTAAGATCAAATATAGACTTGTCATTTCTATCTTAGAAGCCCTCAATTTCAAGGGCCATGTTTCCTTCATTTCTCTTCGATTTTCATCAATTGAAAATGCATTGGATGTGCAAAGAGGAGGGTTACAATTGCTTTTTGAACACCATTACAATTTGTGGATCACCTTGGAATTTGGAGACCTCTAAGATATTATTACAACACACATTATAGTCTTGTTTGACAAATGCAAGTTATGTTGTGAATGGTGATTAAACAAAATGGTTATAAGATTTTAGTAATTAGTGAAATGCTTAGGAACATCATATGGCTATTTCTTTTGTCAATAGTTATTACTTAAGTGACAAAGTGAATTTGGCCCACTTTCTTCGTAAGATTATTCTTAGAGATTAATACATACAAAGAAAACACTTTTTTTTTGTGTAGAAAAATTGCAAAACATCACCAAAACAATTCATTAATTCCATTTGTAAATTTTTTAAATGAATATACCTTTAAATATCATTGAACATTCCAAATCTTTGCAATAAATTTTTTTTATAAATCATGCATATAATAGTAGGTGTCTTAGTTTTCTTCTTAGACTCTCAATAACTTATTAGTCAATAAAAATGATTGGCCTACTATGTCGGTTGTCAAAGTAGCCACATTGACATTAACTTATTCTTTTGGTCCCCTACAAGATAATTAAGAATGGATAGTTTTGAAGTTTATTTTTGCTCATAATTTGTGGGGCACTAGAAAAGTGTAGTGCTTGGGCTATAGATATACATGAACTTATGAATTTTTCATAAGTCAATTAATTGCATTATGTGCATATTGAACTTTATAACCTCAAAACAAATCCCATTTCTAAAATCCAATGTGTACAATATAATGTGGCAGTTAGAATCACACCTATATATGTCACAACATTTGCATCAACTTCTTGTGTTCTAAATATTTACTCCTTAAAATGGGTTAAAAGAATAGGTTGATGTGGCACATTGGGATTGGTTAATTTATATTTTTTTACACTAATTGTGTGGATTAAAATGTACCTTAAAACATTATTGACAATCTTTAACAAAAAATTTCAAGATTTTATATTTATCATATTAATTTTAAATCTATTAACATATTACAGTTGACATTACACCAAATTCAAATTTAATTTAGCTCATTTTGCTTTAAAACACATAAAATAATAGTTGTTACACTTGTAGTGGGTCCTTGCATAGTGATTACACCCCCAATGTATTAACAAGCCAACATAAAATTAAGAAGAATGTTGTTTTAACAACCAAAGATTTGACAAGAATTGTTTCAATGTGCATAAATGATATAAAATTTTGTGAGATTGACACAAGGCTTTGTGTTAATCTCACCACGTTTTGTATGATCAAAATTAAGAATGAACTAAATAATAATGAACTATTGAAAATTGTCTACAAATACTTGAAAAAGAGAAAAAGAGGGAAAAAGGAAGGGATATTATTAAATTGATAAACCTCCATCTCCATTATCATTATTCTTATTTATTCTAACATTCTCTGAAGCTTAAATTGATATTTAATATTTGGTTAAATTACTAAAGCTTCGTACGTTCCATAAACATTTCATAAATCTAGCATTTTTTTCCCTTGCCATAGGGTTCTTATTTATTATTAGTGAAAAGGGGATGTTGCTAGCATTCATTATGTATATATGCAATCCAATAATTCATGCTACATCTTGGCTATGCCAATATGTTGGGATTTTGCTTGCACTGCATTTTTTTTTCCACCATAATGTATTTTTTGGCAAATTAGTAGGTCCATTTCCTTGTTTGTAATAATCCAATCCCACATGTTCCTTGTTGTTAATTTTAACCATAGGGTTGGGATGTTTGTCTTTCCAAATGCCATCTTTAAATGATGGACTACTTGAAAGTTATTATCATATAATCTTTTTATTGCCATAACAATCAATGGCCATATCTTTAGCTTTGAAAACTAGTTTTTGTACAAGCACCATGGTTCCTTTGTTTATGTTCCTATCCAACATCTTCTTTCTTGATGTCTTCATATGTGACTAACATGGCAACAAACTTCCATGGTTTTCCAATAGATTTAATTTTGACATTAACTTGGGGACCTTGAACTTTCGTGGCTTGAAGGTTTAATGAAATTTAATGTAAAGACAATTTTATGGTTTGTTTGGGATCCCATCTTTCAATACATACACTACAATATTGAATTATTATAGAAGACAATGTAATTATCATTTTCTTGCATGGAAAAAAAAAACTATATAACAACTACAATAATATTTTAAAAAACTTGTAACACAAAAAGACTTGACTTTTTAGGGTAAGGTTCTTAAGGTTGGATTTTTTGGTTTTAACATTTCAATTAAAACTTTTTAGGATGATGACTTGTTGGGGTTTAAGGTTTGGAACATGAATTTTTAGTATTTTAAAGACATTTTCCTAGGTTTAATAATGTGGCTCCAAAACTCCAAAACCCATGGTGGGTCCCAAAAACCAAAACCCCATAGCAGATGCCAAACCCTTAGACCCATGGCACATGGCACATGCAAAACCTTAAAACCCATGGCACACACCAAAACCCATGGTCCATGGCAAAACCCAAAAACCCCACATTGCGGTGAAACCTTAGTGTGTTGGACCAAAATGGACATCATAAATAGTTATTGATAGTGAAATGTAATTGAAGGTTATATCATAGTTGTGTTGAATCTTTATGGTTTAGATTCAAATATTTGTGGTAATTTATATATTTTATGAGATATTTCATAAAACATTTTTGCAATTAGAAATGGTTACATAACATCTTTGAACTCTTAAAGTAAGAGATGTGTCATGTAACAAATTATGTGGATTTTTTTCAATTAAAAAATAATTAATTTCAACGTGAATTGATCATACATTATATATGACATGCAAAAATAGAAATTTGATAAATAAAATTTTCTTTTAACATATTCACTCTAAAATGAAATATTCTAAAAAGACCCTATAACAATTAGAAAAAAACTATGTAGAAACAATATGTTTGTATTGTCATTATGAAGAAAGGTTTGAAACCAATTATTTCATTCAATAAGGCTTAAAGTACAATAAACATCTAATATTTTTTCTGTTTTTACAGAATTATGATTGGGAAAAATAAATAAATGAAATGAAAGAAAGTGTCCATATTAGTATTAACAATTGAAGTAAACTCACATAAGAAAAAAAAAGTTATAGATAAAGGTGATTGAGTAATTTTATAAGAAGTTATGGGTTTTTTTTAATGAGTATAATGTTAGGGCTTAGAATAATTGTGAAAGGTCTAACAAAGGGATTGTAAAATTCGTGTATTCACGTGTCGAATTTTCATTTGGCACTTTTCATCCACCACACCATGCTTTCACCCAATGATACATATATGTTTTCACTTTAAACCTAAATCCTTAAACCCCATGGGCCAAAACCTAGCCATAGAACTTGAACCCATGGGGTTAAGTTAAGTTCACATTAGTTTCAACTCTAAATGGTTGGGTGGCCTATTAGGTTTAGGTATAAAAAGAAACTACATAAGTGGGGGCTTCTCTCACTTTTCTCTTTTTTCTCTCATTTCTCATTTAAATATCACGGTATTGTTTTGAAGTTTGAGCTCATTTGGTGATAGTGAAGGTCATTGGGCTCACTTGGTAGGATTGAAGATTCTAGTTCCTCCTCATCAAATAGTGATGGGGAAATGTTTGATGAGATGGATAGATAGAATTAGGTGGCTTTTGTAATTATAGTTGCTATTCCTATTTCTTTGGACATGTTCAATGCCAATAAACTTGAGAATGGTGTGGGTTAATTAAAGCATCCAATGATGGGTGTGTGTAACATGACAGTAAAAAATTTTGTGACATTAAAGTTGTTCAAGATTTTCACCAATCTCACTTTAGGGGAGTCTGAAGAGTTAACAACACTTGTGGTATCCACCATTGCATGTCACATGTGTGATCTAAAAAATGGAGCTCATAGTTTTTTTCTCACAACTTTTAAAGTTGATTCCCAGGATAGTGCCTTTTGAACATTTTGTACATGAAACATCTTAATGTTACCATGTATGACACATCATTTGGAATTTGTAGAAGAGTGTGTTATGTGAAGATGCCATCTTCATTACCTCTTGCACTAATGAAGTGATTAAGGACAAAATTTGGTGATTTATTCTAGAGACAACAAGGACATATTAACAACCATGCTAAAATTTGGTTAAGAAACACAAAAAGATTTACTCAATGAACAACACCATGGTTCTTGATCATCAAGGCTTGTTCATTTATTTGGATATAGGTTATCTAGGTTTTTACCATTCAGTTATTACTTTTGTGTTCTAGATTTACATAAGAATTGGCATTAATGATTTGTGCACAAGGATGAGTATTTTTTAGTACTTATTACGGGTCCTAAAGTACATGAGCAAAGATTAGAAACAATCGTGCACCAATTTGGGAGGTGCAAGCTAGACTTTGATGTTAGTCATGATGTGATGTAAACATACATTACACCAAACTTAACATCTATGACTTAGACAAAATATGACTAGTGGACAAACCTAGTCATATTGGCCATGTTTTTCCCTTTAAGCATAAACTGATAATCATGAATATTATTACATGACTAAAAGTTTTCTTGAAGGTGGTCCAACCAAACTTTTACTTAGTTTACAATTTGAAATTAATATTTATGAATAAAAGGAAAGTGAAATGGAAGGTAGTTATAACTATAAAAGCTTGTAAATAAACATCCATACAATTAATGCACAAATAGAAAACTTTCATTTTGAAATTTTTCATGTAAAATATATGACGTCCTCTTGTTATAATGGGTAGCTTATGTAGCCCCTACATAGGCCTATCTAGACCTTAAGTAGGACCAAGTAACCCCTAGGTAGCTCCTACGAAGGCATGTGTAGACCTTAGGTAGGACCAAATAACCCCTAGATAGCTCCTACAAAGGCCTATGTAAACCTTAGGTCACCCTAGGTACTAAAGGTCATCCCTAAGTAACTTAGTACCCGCTAAGTAGGTTTATGTAAACCCTATCTAACCTAGGTACCCCCTAGGTAGGCATATGTGGACCCTCTGTAGCCTAGGTAATGTTTTTAGTAACTTTAGGTGGCTTTAAGTCAGCCCTACATAGCCTAGGAAATCCTTAGGTAACCCCTAGGTAGTTTAGATGGGTATGTGCAAGTTAAAATGGACCAACATTTCCATAACACTACAATTTTTTCTACACCCTTGTGAGTTATAATGTGTCCCAAGTTAAATGTTTTTTGAATCTTTATGAAAAGGGATTCAAATATATGATTCTTATGTAATTTATTTAGGTGAAATATTCTAGTTATTTGAAAAAAAATTATTTACATCAAATGGGGAACTTTAAAATTTGCATGGGCTTCATTGTAATAGTACATAAAGAACTTGTCAGTGGACTCACAATGATCATAATTTGTATTGATGAATCTATTTAAATTAATCCTCAAAACTCATGTAAATGTTATAAGCAATTCAAAATAGGGGTTTGTGGGACTTTTGATGATGGTATGAAAGTTTGGGGGAGTTTTTTACTATTGTAATTCTTTTTAAAAAATTGTTGTCCAAGTTAAATGCCTTGTCCACCTTGATTAATGAACATGTCCATTTTAACTAGAGGCTTATGGCTTGAATGACATGTGTATTATTTGACTAGTGAACTTGTTTAGAATGACTTATTTGAATATACATCAAATTGAATATCAAGTCAAGTTGAATAAAACAAAATGACATGCTTGGTGAAAATGACCAATGGTTTTCTAATCAATGCACTAAAAGAAAAATAGTAATTTATGACTAGTCTTTGTAACTAGTTTTTTGTCACAAACGACATTTACAATTTAAATCCCATTAATTACATTGGTCAAGTCACATATGACATTAGTTGCAAACAATAATGAATTTTGGATGAAAGAAAAAGTCAATGAAATACACCTTCATCCTTTGACTAGTCATATACACATTGTCATTTACAATAAAAATGCAATTATTTTGGTGGACATGAAAGCAAATGATTTATTATCACGTCTTATCTTTTAGTCATTTTAAATGTTTGAATTTAAATTTGAAATAATCTAAATTTTTTAATTTATGTGTTTGGATGGTTTTAGATTATGAAATGTGGCACATTCAAGATGTGCCATGTGACATATTTTTAAATATGAAAATGTACAACAAAAGACTTCATTATACACTTTTGATGGTGATAATGGAACACAAGGCTTACATGATAAAATTCAGCGTTGGAACTTAGTTACAAATTTCATTATGATTAAAGAGGTAAATCCCAAATTAATTTCAACTAAAAGGTTCTTTCCATATAATAATAATAATATTAATGTATCTAAAAGCTTCCTTAGAAAAACTATTTTGTTATTTTTCACATTAATATTTCACTTGTTACAACTATTTTTAAAACTATTATAATAAGTATTTAACATTAATAAATATTCATATTCATATTCATATTCAGATTTGCAATTACATATATGATAATATATTAACTTCCTTACTGAATTCTATTTTCCATTCATAAAATAAATAAATAAAATCATTATTAAAAAGATTAATGTAATTGCTGTAAAACTTATAATAGAGTTTCTAATTATAGTAAAATAATTCAAATCATTTATGATGCAATACCAATTATTTATTACGTAAGAAACCAATAATATAATTTTAATGTATTATGTTTTCATGAAACTAAATTGATTCAATTTATTTGTCTAGTTGTAGTAAAATCATTATAATTTCTTAAAATCAGATTAACAAACTAAAAATCATAAACTTTAAATCATGATTAATTAAGTTCAATTATAAATTATGAAACTACTATAGATAATGTATAAATAAAATAATTACAGTTATATTTGAATATTTTATATTTATGCATTATTACTATAAATATATATATAATATCATTAGTAGTTTTATTCTAAACATGTAATTATTAACAATAGATACAATAATATGTTTTACTTAAACTATTTTGTATACAATAATTACATAAATTTATTGAATTATGTTAGGATTCTTTCTTGAAATAAAATTATTTATTTTAAGTTCTAAATTATGAATACTAAGTTAATTTATGAATTATATATTGAATATGTAATTTCTGTAATTAAATATAACTTCTGAGTTTATTAGAATGATTTTTTATTACTCAAAATATTCATTATTAATGTAAAATTAATCTTTTTAATAACATTGATGTTTTAAAATAAATTTAAACTAAAACATTATAAGTCAGAAGAATAATTACCTTTAGTTATAAATTAGGCCACTTCTATAATTAATGTAATAAAAAAGGAATTACAATTATTTTTTAGTAATTAATTTTAAATACTGGAGAATACTAATAATTAGTGGATAATTTTATGTTATAATTATTATTTTATTTCAGATAAATCATTATAAGTGATAATTAGAATAAATTAATCTAGTAAATTACCTTAATTACAGTAATTACATCAAACAATATAGTTACAATGAATTTTTATGAATTTTTTAATTTTATTTTAAAGTAAAATTCAGAAACTATGAGTACTAACTTCAATTACAAATTATATAGTTACTATAATTAATGTGTAAATAAATTAATTATAGTGATTTGAACTAATTTTATGTTAGTTGTAATAATAATTTTACTGTAATTACTGAATTTTTTCTATGATTAGATAATAATAATAATTTTTGTAAAAAATACAACCATTATACATGATCAGTCATATACATTTAATACACCATTATGAACCCACACACCTTAGAATATGCATAATACATGTTGAATACACATAGGGTTGCAACTCATTTGATCACATTTGCAAATTATGGGACATAGATTGGCCTTTTTGGATGAAAACCATGTTAAAAGTTGTAAAAAACATTAATCAAAAGTTAGTCACAATGGAGTTGCAAGCAAAACCAAATGCAAAAACTAGTTGCAAAAATGACTAATGATAGTTGCAAACAACAAATAATCACAAGTAGTCGTAAATTGATTGGCTACAAAATCTCAATTTTCTTCTAATGATGTTATTAACAAGATGACAAGACTTACTACATAGGTTAGGTAGGTAACTACCTACCTATGTATCTAGGCTTACTTACATACCTAACTATTACCTAGTTTAGGTTAGTAAACCTATTAAATATGTAACCAAGGCCTACATACCTACCTCCTACCTCCTCTACCTACTTATTAATTACCTAACTTTCTTGCATACTTACATATATAGTGATGTGAAATAAAAACTTAACAAAAAAAATTACCTTTTGGAGGTGTAGTTGTTGAAAAGGACTTAGTTTATCACTGTAAAGGTGAGGGGTTCAATTCCTTATACATGTAACATATGCGCATGCTTAAAGGATTTGGGTAGGTAGGTTAAACTAAGGTACCTATGTAGGCTAGATTAGGTAGGCTAGGTTTACCACCTACCTAACTACTTACGATTTTATGATTTACTTAAACCTATATACTACCGACTTCTAGAAAAATTATTTAAGTCGTCAAATGGTTCATTGTTTGCTAATCAAATGACTAATCAAATAAATAGACTTCTCCTATTTTGTGAGTAAAAAAAACCACCCTAATCATAATGGTAGATCTAAATCAATTTGTCATATTGATAAGGTGGTCTTTTGACATTGATCATTTTGGGTATTTTCTTATTAGAAGTCTAATAAAAAAAATCTATTTCTGTATTACTATTTAAGGATGCCAAAATTTGAAGAAATTTGTGAAGTTCCTTAAAAATGTATGAATTTTTAATGTGTTTTTCATAAACATTATATATTGGGATTTATTAAAGGGTCATTGTTAGTTTACTTTTTGAAAAACATGAATATTTTTACCCCAAGCATCATTGTGCCAAAATGTGGTTTCAATGATTATGACAACATGTGATTATTGTCTTAATGTAGTCATGTAGTTGTAAAGTGTTTGAAATCATTCTCATTTTTATGACTATGGTCAAAATTATGACTATGTTACTACAAATACAATTATATAAATTCACAATTATAACTATGACTAATGATTAATAATCATGTGCATTTTGAGTTGACTTTATTTGTAAGGCACTTTCTGAAAATTAAAACATTGTCATGCATGTGTCATTAATGTAAATAAGGTCCTAGATTTTTTTAGATTTTTTGTGACCTAATGGCATAAATATGAGTTTCAAATTTGTGACACCAATGCACATAGACAAATTTAATTTAGTTTAAATAGTTTAGTTTCACCTGGATTAACATAATTTAACTTATCTTAATTTAGTTTATTTAAAACTAATTTAATTTAACTTAGCCTAAAATAATTTAATTTAGTCTGATTTATATAAGTTTAATTAATTTTATATCAATAATTGTTTAAAACTTAGTCTAACATGTTTTAACCAAACATGTTTTATTTTATTTTAATTTATCCAAGAAAGCCTATTTTAGTTCAGTCTCATTTAATATCATTTAGCTAAATGTTGCCAAGTTAAACCAAGTTTAGTCAATTCTAACTAAGTATAACCGAGTTTAACCAAATTTAAATTTAACATAGTTTAACATGAATAACCAAAATTAACCAATTTCAACCTAAGTATTTTTGTTTAAACTAAATAACATAATTTAACTTGTTTTATTTTATTCTAATTAATTTGAATAAAATTTAGTCTAATTTATTCTAATTTATTTTAGTGTAACCAAGTTTAAATGAAGATATTTAGTTTAATTTAGTTTAACCCATGTAGCTCAAGTTAGCTTAATTTAACTTAGTTGATTTTAAGTAACCCAATTTAAAATGTTTTATCATAGTTTAACCACATGTAGCTGAAATTGCCTATTTTATGTTTGTTTAACCATGTTTCACCAAGTTTGAATCAAGTTTAACCAAAATAATTTATTTATTTTACATTAGTCGTGTTTAACCAAGTTTAGCCAAGTTGAGCTTAAGTAGCCAAAATTATTCATGTTTACATGTGTTTGACCAAGTATAGTTTAAATAGTCAAATTTAGCCAATTTTATCATAATTTAGTACAATTTAATTAAGTTTAACCAATTTGAACCTAATTTAACCTATTTAAACCTATCTTAGTATAGTCTTTGTCCATCTTAGTTTAACTTAAGTAGCCTTATGTCAACTTAGATTAACCTAAGGTGATTTAGGTTAATTTATGTTAACATATTTAATGTTTAAAATTTTGTGGTAATATTATATATTTAATTTTTAATTATTTTTAATTTTTATAATTTTTAGTTTTTTTTTGGTAGTGTAATGGTTAAGGACTTGAACACCAAAGTGAAGGTTGAAGAATTCAAGTCTTCTCATTTATAATTTAGAAAATTATATCATTGGAAATATATTGAAACTTAGATGTCTAAAATGAGCTCGCATCACCCATTTGGATATCTGAAACCCAAGTTATCGCCAAAAGAAGGGTCGGAAGTCAAATTGACAGTTTGACTTCCGACTATTAAAAGTCTGGAATTGATCTGATTTCGTTGAATGCAGGTGACATGCGACACATTATTGGAAAACTCTTGAAGAGGGCTATAACTTTGCTTCATACTTCATTTTAATTCAAGGTTTTCACGTAAAGTTATGGGGCCCCAAAGTCGCGGGAGTCCCAATTTTGGCAATTTTAGAACTCCCACTTGGGAGTCCTGGGACAAAAAGCCATTTGGATGCCCCGTGGGCAGGCACAAAGTATACTATAAGGGGAAAGGTGGTGGCTTCCCCCAAGTCCGGGCCGTGGTGAATTTTGTGAGATCGAATTGCCCATGGCTCATCCTAACACCAAAAGTGCTCCAACTATGCATTAATCATTTTGTGTTGGTTTTGTGTAAGCACATGTGAGTAAGTGAAGCTTGTCAATTCGTCTTAGTCCCATCTCAGAGCTCCAACACGCCCCTCTACCCTTCTAAAGTGCTACAAGCCAGAGAGCATGCCTCGACTCCTTGCTCTTTTACTATTTTTTGTTTGTGATTCACATTTGAATCTTTCAAGGAGTTGGGAGTGCATCATTTGGACTATGTAATCATGTTATGTTTAGTTGTATATTGGTTAAAACTAAAATGTTAATCAATTTTCCAATTTTATTTATAATGTTTTGGCATCCAACAATGTCACACCATTATCATATTCAAAATACACTATTTGAAAATGTATTTTTATGGAATTTTTTGGTGGCATTTTGTCCACTTTAACTTTCAGACATATATACATTAAATAACCCCGAGATATTTTAGATACCTTAAGTAGCCTTTATGCAACTTACTTAACCCATAAGGAGTCTTTAAGTAACATAAGTAACCTTTAAATACTTTAGGTAACCTAAGTAGCCCCTAAATAACCCTTAGGTAGGCCTCTAAATAACATGAATAACCTAAATAGTCCCTAGGTATCCTAGATAACATGTAGGTAACCCTTAGAGATAGCCTACATAACCTAAGCAACCTAAGGATCCCTTAGATAGGTCCCTAACCTAGGTTGTCAAAATAGCCCCTAAGTAGGCTATGAGGTAACCTAAGTAACCCTTATGTAAATGACAACCCCTAGCCCCTTTAGATAACTTAGGTGGCTTAAATAGCTCCTAATTAGACCCCTAGGTAAGAACTTGGCCCTTCAATATGAAGATGAAAGGTTCAAATCTTTATTATTGTAACCTATTTATTTTAATTTAAGCTAGGTAGTTTATGTGGTTAATCTAGATTAAGGTGCATACATTATGCCACCTAGGTTCCTACCTAGCCCATAATTTTAGCCTAGGTGTCCTAGGTTAGGTAGGTTAAGCAACCTAGCCTAAGTTGCTTAATGTAGGTAGCATAGGTTTTGTCATGTGCCACCATGTCACATGGACAAGTGTCATGTGATAAATTTTTAAATTAAATGGATACATATTATATACATATGTTTTACTTAATATATTAATCCTATAGGCAAGATGAATGATGAAAATAAAACCATATGGTGTATGTGATTGTGATCACGGTCACAAATGGAATTTATGAATGAGGAGAAAAATATGATCAGTGGATATAAAAACTATCCATATTGTCTAACTAGTCAAGTAGCCATGTGTGGCATTTATGATTACAAACCAAATCATGGATGTAGACATGCATGCTATGTTTTGGTGTAGTGATACAACAAGATGCATGCAAGATATAGAGTGAAAGTGGAATGGAACATAAGAGGGTTGAAATGCATGTGGAGGCCATTAAATGAAGACATTTTATTTCACAAAATCCAAGTACAACCATCGTTTTAGAATAATTTAAAAACAAACTTTAGACTACATAGGTGTTAAATAGATTTCACATTTGAAATCATTAATTAACAATCACATGTTTGATGTAATCGACCATCTAGGTGGGATGGAGACTATTAATTACAAATTTAGATGCTCCTAAATTTTAACCTTCAACTTCTTTTCATTTATAACTTTAGTGCATTATCTTCCTTCAAGTTACCAATTAATGATTATATTATTTGCCCTTTTGAGTACTAACCATCATTTTTTGCTTATTGATCACCATTTTTCTTTAACAAAAGGTCATATTTAGAAGAATCTAATTCCATTTATATTTTTGTTTTGATGTTCTTAAATCGATTACATCATGTAGGCTTTTATTTTGTTTTTCTTTGAAATTGTGAGTGTAGTTGAAGGGGTCATTGATATGTTAGGCATGTTCAAAGGTGGGTCTAAATCAATGTTGGGGGATGAGGAAGTCATTAGGAGAGATTTTGGTTAGTAGTACCATTGAAAGGGATTGTTGTCATTTTAAGACATTGTGTGTTGCATGTCCCTTCTTGAAATGTGCCAACATTTCAATATTTTGTAGTGTGACCTTTTTTTTGAATGCTTTTCATTTGATTGCAAGTTTTCAATTCTTTCAAATCAGTTTCATGTAATCTTTCCTTTAGAGTTTTTCATTGTAATTGTGAATTGGGTGTTTTTCTTTGTATATAGCATAAATAACTTTCCACATTGCATACATGCACAATTTCAAGATTTTACGATGCTTTGCAACTTTTGTATTTTTCACAACTTCACTTTACTTTACAAGTTTCCATGAAAAAATATGTTATACAACTTCCAAGTTTGTTGCACTTGTTTCATTGCTTTGAACTCCTTAATCTACAATCCTTGTGTTGCCTTTCTTTTCTAGGTGTAAAAAATTGCAAAGATTGTTGCAATCTTTGTAGCTATGAACTCTTTCACCTGCACCCTTTACTTTGCTTTTCACTCTTCTAAGTGCAAAAAATCACAACAGTTGTTGCACATCCCCAACAAATTCATTGCCTTTCACTTTATCATTGCAAAACTCAAAAAAACCTTTTACCTTTCGCTACCTTCTTGGGTGCAAAAAACAACAAAGCTCATTCACTTAACACAAGAACATGAATGAATGTGTATTTTACAAACACATGCCCAAACTTTTGCAACTTTATTGAATGAAGGTGCAATTTTGTGTTTCATAGTGCATTTTTTTCCCTTCAACACCTTCCACCAAGATTATTAATTATTATATTGATGAAAAAACATTGAGATATGTAAAAAATAACTAGTGCTTATGACCCAACTAATGGATCTAAGTTTGTATAGCAAAAGTTCAATACTCAAACGTAGAAAGGACATAGAAATATCAATTTCTTGAACATTAAGGTCTAGGGTGACCAATATTATATCATTTTCTTGACCACATATATGATATGATATAATCTTGAGATGATGATCATACACATTTGAAAGTGACCAAATTGTGTCTCATGAACAACACATAATTGTTTTTCCTAAATGGTTGCATTTGCCATCACATACCTAATGGCCTTGCACCATGTCGGTAGTTATGGACCCAGGTAAATAATAAGCAAAAGGATGCCCGCAACTACGAAAACGAATAGTTGGGCACACATTAGGTAGTGTGGAGAGAGTACTAGGCATTTGACTAATCAACACCCTTCAACTAGTTCTCGGACATAATAGTTGACAATAGGGGAGCATTAAGCGTATTGGTTAGCGGCCCAAGACTCACACTAGCCCAGAAGGGTGGGTAAAGTTATGAGGTTCAATCAACCAACGACCAGGAACGTGCAAAAAGGTGTTAAGAATGAAGAAGAAAAAACACGAAGTACGAGCAAAAGTGAGAGAGACAGCAAGAATATGAAAGATGAGTACCTAATGTCCAATGGTGTGCTACCACCACGTTAGTGAGATGCTTTCCCAGGGCCCCCAAGGAAAATTGGTGTAGGGATGGCCCCTTACCCGACCGACATAAGAAATAAATTGGTTGGGGGTGAGGGGGGGGGCTGAGGGGCTTGACCATTCCATAGTACTTGGCACTTTGTCCTCACAAAAAAAAGGAAGGAAGGAAAGGTTATTATGAAAATAAATTGAATTCAAGGAAGTGTGTGAAAAGTAGTTGGAGGTATTCAGAAGAAAAGATCTGACGTTGACTCCCATTATGAGAAAAAATATTTTTTAAAAAATAAAAATAAAAAATAAAAAATAAATTATACTCTGGGTGGAAGAAGAACTTGAGAGAGAGTCATAATGAGAAAAATATTTTAAATAAATAAATAAAAATAAATTATACTCTGGGTGGAAGAAGAACTTGAGAGAGTCATAATGAGACGGACACACTCTAGGTACTAGGCTAGCCTATTCTCTGGAGTCCCTGGAGTCTGGAGATCTGAGCAACCAACCCCACTTTTTGAGACTTCCCAAAAAAAAAGAATTTAGCCAAAAAAAATATTAAAATAAAATCAAGGCAATTAAAAAAAACTTACTATTATTTTTCTTGCATGCCAAAAAAATATACTTAATTTTTTTTTTAAAGCCACGAAATATTTATTTAACACCCAGCTTTGACAGTGTCAGAATGGTTGGTAGGTAGGTACCTAAGTAGATAGGTATCTAATTTCTTTTTCTTTCTTTCTCTGGACCCCTGGATATTGATCGGACAGGAGGATGCTTTTTGTGGTCTTGGACCCATGGACAATAGCGGCTCTCAAGCACCACTGCACTGCACTTCTGTGCTCTGTGCAAGAGACAGAGCTTTGCTGCTGCTGCTGCAGCTGCAGCTGCACTAGAGCCCCCGGCCTCCTCGTCATCCTCTTTCCTACTCCTCGTGATTCTTGCCTTATTCACTTCATCACTCCAGAGCATCACTGACACTTCTCCTCAGACGCAAAAACTCTCTCTCTCTCTCTCTCTCTCTTTTTATTTTTTTTCGGGAGAGAGAAGAAGAGATGTCTACTGACTGGTTTGCTTGCATTTTTCTTTTCTTTTCTTTCTTTCTTTCTTCCTTCCTTCCTTCCTTAGTTCACCTTTGATCAATCATGTTGTCGAGAGAGTTTTTGTTGTTTCATTGTGACTCCCCCTCCTGCACATTCTCTCAGATCTCTCTCTCTCTTCTCTCTCCTGCTACTTTCGAGATAGCTTTCTTTACCTTTTTCTTTTGGAGTAGCATAGAAACTTGAGAAGGGTACTAGAAAAACACTAGTAGTACTAGTTTGGCCATGGAATCACTACTACTGCTATGTGAAACCTCCTCATTCTCCTCCTTCTTCTTCCACGTAGCTTCATTTCGTCGGGAATCTTTGCGGAAAATTTATTTGAGGTTTGATGACTCTATGGCTCCTCCACATGACATAAGAAAGTCCAAGTCTTCTGACAATCTTGTTTGTCAATATATATAAAGAGCGAGAGAGAGAGAGAGAGGTCGGGGAATGAATTTTGTGCACACTCCGGACGCTGGAAGTTTCGTATGTATGGACTGGTCTGCTAGCTGAAGCAATAGTGCGCAAGAAAAATCTCTTCTTGTCACCACTTTTGAATATTGTAAAACTTGCTCTCTAGAGAGAGGGAGCTGAAATTCCAAGTCTAGTGACAATCATAGCAGCACCAGGAAGCAGGAAGAGGAGCAGGAGGAGGAGGAGTCGCAGGAGGCGCTGGCCATGACTCGAATGGGGCTAAGAAATTTGGTATGTGTAATCAGTAGCGGTAGTACTACGGAGGCTTCTTCTTCCGAGAGAAGCTGTGGGTCAGAGCAGGCTGAGGGTGATCAGGAGTATTCACCCAGCTCCGAGGGAGCCGCCGCCGCCGCCGCTGCTGCGCCTTCACTGTCGTCTAAGTGCATGAATAGTAGTAGCAGCAGGGAGTCTTGGCATGGGGGAGGTCATGATCATTATGGAAGAGCTTCAGCAGCAGCTACAGTTGCTCATGAGCCTGTGTCACCAGCCAGTGGTGGTAACCACATGTTCTCCTGCTTCCATGCGTGTGCTATCAATCTGGTACAGACTCATCTCCTCATAAATCCTCTCTCTTCCACAAACTCTTTTGTTTTTGTTTTTTTTCCCTTTCCTTCCCATCTTCTCACAAAACTTTCTGGAGCCACCTCTGCAACTTCTTCTTCTTCTCTCTACAAACTTCTCTTTGGTGGTGTTCATGGTATTGCAACAAAAAGCTTTTCTTTCACCATCTTTGAAGAGGGTTAGTTGTGGATTTTTATTTTTTTTGTTGTTAGTTAGTCATCTTCTTCACCATCATGATGAATCTCACAGAAGAATAAATATTAGCAAAACTAGTTTCTTCTGGACAAACAAAAAATTTCCAGACTTCTACTAACGGCTAGACTTATAAGAGTAATATATCTATTGCAATGAAGGAAGGAATGAATCACTTCAAGGTGACATGTTTCAGGGTAACTTCATGGTGGGAATCTGGTGATTCAGATAGCTCATCATCCTGTAATGGGTTCCTCAGCAATTGGGTCTCAGAGAAAAGGGTCACCAGGGACATCAACAGGAGACCATCATCATCACCATCATGGTACAGGAGGAACACCATCTGGTCTTGGCCCTCGCAGTAGAAGCTTCATGAATGGTGCTGGAGAGCACACTAGTGGGGATGATCCCATCTCCCCAGTGGTGACCTGCATTGGACAAGTAAGTACTAACTTAGCTCAAGTCCACTGAGTGTGGATTGGATTTGTGCCATATTTCAATTTGGGGTTTTTTTGGTGGGTTTGTTTTATGGGTCAGCTAGTACTCTTGACCCATAGTTTCTCTGTCCTATTATGTTGTTCAAGCAAAGCTCTTACCAGGGTATAAAAGCCTTGGACTTCAAAAGAAAGAAAAAAGCTCTCAAGTTTTTCAGTCCAATTCAAGGGTTGAATGTATGTCTGCAAGAGAACTGTTTTCCAAGTTTCTCAGGAGTTACATTTTTTTGAGATTGGGTGCTGCATTAATCCCAATCCAATATTGGAGGATTTTGGGTTGCCAGGAAAATTTGGGTTCATTTTTGGTTGAGGTCATAATAACCTACTAGCTGATCTATTGGAGCAGGAGACAAATTTCTTGATTTCCAATAGGAAAGTTTAAAGAAATTTTTTATACTCGTCCCTTTGGGTCTCTTCTTTGCAAGCCTTGTTGCTGGAGGTTTTCTTTGAAAGGCTTGAATCATGTGTTGTGAAAGAGATAGAGAGAACTAGAAAGTGAGCAGCTCGACTACAGAAATATTTCTTCACTACAAATCTAGAAAAATGTTAACCACAACAAAAAAATGAAAATAAATTTTGCAGTTCGAAACCAGCAAACCCTAAGTTCTGTCAGATTTAGGTACGGGTGAAGCAGACAAAGGCGGCAAAGACAGCAATGGAGTCAGTGGAGGCAGAGAACAAGGGACCAAAGAAAGGCAGGTTACAGAGATCAACTCTAAATAGGATGCCTGATTCACCAAGACTATCCAGGTGGAGGCACTTTCTAGGGGCAAAGGCAACTGTGAGTTACCCAAGCTCACAGCGTCCAGGGCCAGAGCATGATTTTGAAATTGACCTGAACCGCTTCAGCACAACTTGTTCAAGTCTTGTTAAAACAGCGCCATCTCTGGAGGATATAACAACATGTCAAGCGCGAAGTGGTTCATTCCTGGCCAAGTCTTTAATGCTCTTGCAACTTGACTGTGATGAATCTACTACACAGAATAGCAGTCAGAAGGCCCCCACCCTTGAAGCCTTTCAAAAAGCTTTGGAGGTCAATAATGCTATCAAAGTCGACTTACCGAAAGTTGGGCTCCCTACAAAGCCCAGCTGTGATCAAGAGCCTCTTTGGAAACGGCGATGTGGGTCCAAGCCCTTAACACTTGATTTGCAGAAGAGAAGTCTTTCTGCCCCTCCCAGCCTAAATTGAGTGCCTTTGTGGGTCAGGTGTACACTTAGTGTTAGGGGAGTTGGTGTTAATGGGTTTCCTGAAGAATTATATCCTGTCTTTGAGCTCTCAGGCCCATGCACTGACAAGAGAACAATAGCCAAGATTAAATACAAAGGTGGCAGGATGGTCTTCTTTCAAGTGTGTCACCAGCTTTTTTTTTGACTCTGGGATCAAATCCAGGATGTCCATTTCAGAATTCAGATACATGTCTCAAAATGTAGTAGCCTTCTTTAATTCCAACATAGAATTTCATTGAGTTGTTCAGAGAGCTCTGCTGCCGGGCTTCTTCAATTTTGTGTTTAAAAATTCAGCTTTTCCTGTAACTGATACTGCTTGTATATATAATTGCAAATGAGGCAAGCCAACTTCTATCAACACCATGTTGCTGCCCTAATCCATAGCATTCACATACCGGAGCCCTTTGTGATCGTATGTTATGTAGACTTGGGCATTCATGTGACATGACTTAGATGTCAACCTTGCTACAAACAAATGTAATCCTTCTTCATATCCTTTCACGATTGCATTTGAGAACATTGATCCATTGTATCCATTGTCGACTAGGACATTGTGCAGTGACACAATTACAATATGCCTACAATGCAATGCATTTTAAGCATCAACTCCCAAATTGTCACGAATTTCAGGTTTCAAGGTGAATCTCTTGTTGCCATTTGAACATCAACCTAACAACATTACAAGATTAAGTCAATTTTTTTTGAATTCAAACAAACACACTTGGCATCAATGCAAAGAATAATTGTCTTGGATTCTTTATATAAAGTTGGATTCAAACAATGGCACTTGGCATTGATCTTTATATATACATTTGAAAACTTTTGTTGTGGACTAATTTGCTGAAAGGTCTACTGTCCAAGATGCTATACAATCCCCCTTTAAAATTGCTAAGATCAGATGATTCAACACTCACATGATAATTCTACAACAAGACTGATTGATTAGTGGAAAAAACTGTCTTTAGCAACGTGATCTATGCAACCAAGAAATATTGCATACGAACACCTTTAGTTACAAAAGACAATTTTTCTTCTAGTTTAAGTTTGGATGGATACTTTAAAAAACCTGAATCTAAAAACATGTTGGGTACATTGTTGAGAACTAGGCTAGCAAGAAGGATTTGCTCTTGTCAGGGCTGGCACCACGCGGTTTTTTACTATCGGGTTTTATTTGGTTTTTTAATGAAACCCGACAGCCTCCGAGGCTCCAAAATCGGGTTTTATTCGGTTTTATTCCTCGATAAGTGCTTTAATGCGTGACTCACGAGTCACGCACGATCCGGTCGGCCGCCGATCCCTGCAACTGCAAGGACGCCAACAGGCATTATTCTATTGTCAGTATATTAGCAAGATTAGCACCCTCTAGCCGTACCAACTATTATGTTGCAATCATCGTTTTCTCCAAGCCAGTTTGACAAGCCTGTCGATAACTTCAACGACGACGTTCTCGATCTTCAGCCGCAAGACGCGCAGGTCGCCATGGAGGACATCGAAGTGGTCGTCGTTGATGATGATATTGCGATGGAAGTCCGGGCGCCGGAACAAAAACGCGGTCGCTCTGCTAGCGCAATCTGGAATTGGTTCACCGATGATGCGTCTCCGCAAAATGCCAAGAGTGCCAAATGCATGCACTGCATGACTCTGATTAATCACCATAAGAAGAGCGAGAGCGCCAAGGTGCACCTCAACTCTTGTGCCAAGTTCCGCACACTCATGAACGGCTTGAATGATGATGAACATCCTGATTGGTACAAACGAAACAAGAAAAGTGGAGCCACCAACAAGGCGGCCGCTGACTCTCAGCGTGGCAAGAGCCAAGCGAGCAACAGCATCCAGAGTTCCATCAAGTCCTTCGCGCTCCCGAAGGTGACTGGATCCATGAAGCAGGAGTTTCAGAAGCAGATGGCGTTGCATTACTTCGCCACAGGCACCTCGTTCCAGCGGATCGAAGATGTGCATTTGAAGGAGGCCATCAAGATTCTCCGTCCTGATGATGGGTTGATGCCGAATCGGAAGCAGCTGGCGACCACACTCCTCGACCAATGTCACCAAGAGCTGAAGACGAAGGTCGACCAGCGCATGAACAACGCGACTACATGCCTCACAACAGACGGCTGGTCGAACATCAACAACGAGGCAGTTATGAACTACATGGCCGTGTCACTGGGTTGCTCCTTGTACCTGGAGGCAATGCAGACTGGTCAACAAGGACACGATCATGAGTTCATTGCCAAGGACGTTGAGCGCGTGTTCACGACGTACAAGGACACGACATTCGCAGGCGCGGTGATGGACAACACGAGCGCCAACAAGAAGGCATGGGAAGTTCTCAAGACAAATTACCCGTCTCGCTTCTTCCAGGGCTGTACCTCTCACGGCCTACACCTCCTTGTCAAGGACATTCTCTGTGCGACAAAAACCAAGATGGCGGGCAGCACCGAACCGACGTATCCGGTCGACTACCCGTTTGAAAATATGTTGATGTTCATCAACGAGTGTAAGGATATTGTCAAGTTCTTTCACAATCACCATGTGGCCAAGGCGCAGCTCCAAGAGATGCAGAAGACCACGGGTGCGAGAGCTCTTGTTTGCCCGTGTCCGACGCGCTGGGGCACGATTCAACAGACATGCAAGACCCTGCTCGCTTCAGAACAACATCTGCACGCGATCTTCTCGGCGCGGGATTTCATCAAAGGAACGGCGGCCCAGAAAAAGGAGCGCCAAGATGTCAAAGACACGATCACCGACTCGAACTTCGTCATGTTATTGAAGAAGGTCATCGCGATTCTAGAGCCGATCGACGTCCTGATTGTAAAGTACCAGTCTGACAAGGTCCCGATCTCGGAGGTGCTGCCGGATTTCCACAAGTTGCCCCAAAAGTTCTCGCAGTTGTTGGACAACCGCATCATTGACGACCAGGAGCTCGCGTACCTGTGTAAGAAGAGCGCGTCGCGGTTCCAGTTTATGTACGGCAACGCGCATGGTTTGTCGTACATGCTGGACCCGCGGTTTATCGGAGAGGGACTGCCGAGGGGCAACCGCTTACAGTTGGAGGAAGTCCTGTTTAAGTTTCTTGTAGATGACGAGCCCCGCGATTCATTCTATGAAACACGAGCGCAGACCATTGGCATTCAGTGGACCGAGTTCGTGATTGCGGCGGAACAAGAGAAGGTGGAGGACTCGACGCGTTTCAAGATGCTGGCCAATGGCGCCAAGATCGTATTGCAGTACTGGTTGGTCGATGGCAAGGACTGGCCCGATCTGCGCCAGATCGCCATCAAACTTTTCAGTATGGCGACGTTGACTGCCGCCTCTGAGAGAAACTTCTCGACCATTGGATTCATTCATTCAAAGCTGAGGAACTGCCTCAACCCAAGAAGCGTCGACAAACTGACGTTCATCAAGAGCAACTTGCCGGCCTTCTACGACTACGTGCACGACGAGTCCGACGTTGACGATGATTCCGATAGTGAATTCTAAGTTCAAATCTCAAAACACAAATTGAAACATGTGTAAAACATGAATTGAATCATGCAATGCTTTATGCAAAACCATGCAAGGCACTTTAAAGGATTTTGATAGGTATAATTGATGGGATGTATTATAATGTCCAGTGGGGGGGTTTTTCTTTTGGGGAAAATTTTGAAAACAATAAAAATGAAAAATAAAAAATAAAAAATAGAAATTAATGACATTATTTTATTGGGGTTTCAATCATTAAAAGTTGAAATCTTTTGAAAAGGAAAATTCACTGAATTGTTATATTTAGATCTTTCTAGTAAGTAGCCAAAAATATAAAACAAGGACTAATATGCTTCATATTTGCTTTATAGCCAGATTAAACTAAATCTTCCTAGGGACGATTTGTCACTTTTTCTACATCTTCCTTTGGAAAATGGCCATTTAGCTACACAAAACAATACCACTAACAAATGTCCTACAATTTACTCTTGTTGTAACTAGCATATTTTGATCAATCAGCTCCATGAGGTCACAAAAATATAGCATGATTCTTAAATTTTGTCCAAGACCTAAATTAACCAAATTTGAATCATTCCTTTTATTGGCAATTGCCAATGTGGCTACATCACAAAATCAAAAAAATCAAAAACCTCCTCCTCATACCTAGCATTTTCTTTTGGGGAGAAATTTCACCACTTGATGAAAAAAGAAATGGGATGCTAATTTTTCAAGGTTTCTTTGGGAAAAATTGCCTGACATTAGCCATATTTTTAGGAGAAAAAAAGTTAAAATTGCCAAATTTAAAGCATGATTCTACCTTCTAACATGTCACCATAACTAGTGTAGCCTATATGCTCTTAGCCCAAGTGTTATTTGGATACCCAATTAATTTTTCTTTTCAAAATCATTTTTGGTCCAAGTTTAATTGAATTTCCAATGAAAAAAAAACTACTCAAAATTCAATATCTCATGCACCTTAGCTCTCAAAATTTCAGAATCATTTTCACTAAATCCCACTCATTAACAACTTCCCAACAATCCCAAGAATGTGCCGAAATTCCCCATTGATTTTTAGTTTTGATTTAAATGAATTTTCAATGAAAAAAATGTTCAATATTCAATAACTTCTCCACGATTGCTTGAAATATTATGAAAATAGCTCGATGCACACCCCTACTCAATAAATATGGGAATTCCAATGGTACCAAAAACATAGCAAGAAGAAAAAATCTTGGTGATTTTATAACTGTTTTTTTTCCACTCAAAAAAATTGGCGATTCTATTGGGAAATTTGGCGATTTTTTGTCAAATTTTTCAAAAAGTTCCCTTGACCACGTTGTTACTTGGGACTTTTTTTTTCTTTTTTTTTTTTGGTAGCAAAATTGCAAATCCTCGCCAAATTGTTTTTTAAAAAATCACTCCTACTTAGACATGCAAAACCAAGTATAGAAATCTGAAGATTTATGCAAAAAATTTCCCTCACTTATGGCGATTGAAAACCTCCAAATTTATCACTTCATTTTCGAGTATTCAATTTTTAATTTCGCTTTTTGGCGAAACATAGCCAGAAAGAAAAAGGGCTGAGAAGAGCTCTTGTTTGGAAGAGAGAGAGAGAGAGAAGAGAGAGAGAGAGAGAGGATGTGTGGATTGCGTGTGTGTTTGTGCGCGCATGCTGTTCCCCACCTGTTCCGTGAGCTTCCTCCAGACGGGCTCCCATTCCCGAGCTTTTCTTTGGCCGCTTCTTCTGTCACAACGTTTCTGCTGTGACTGCGGCGGTGGCGTTGTTCAAGCAGCAGGAAGATGGTGCCTCCTAATGTTGTAGCCGTGCTTGCAACTGCGGCCGTCGCCCTGACAGTGCGATTTGTAGCTTCCAGACGCGGTACTCCGGAATCTTCTGACCCTGCTAGCAATGACAATCCAGGGGAGGAGGAGGAGGAGGAGGACGCAGCAGCAGCAGCAGAACAACAATTTGGAAAGAAACGTGACTTTGTTGTCGAACCTACAACAATCACCTGGCATGACATTACCTGTGTCCTTCTCGACAAGGCTGACAAAGTGGTACGAATCCCTTCGTCCTATCTTCGCATCTTCTCGCGCTTTCCGAGAGTCATCATCATATAGGTCATTTTCTGGAGCAAATTTTCCAGCTCCCAATCTCGACCGGGGAGAGTGTTGGTATGTATCATTTACAACAGTTCAGTACCAGAAGACTCTGGTGTTTTCTGTAGACCAGTAGACTACAATATGTACATGTGCTGCAAGTTCAGGCTTGAACAGGTAGGTACCCCACCTTTCCAGAGTCGATCATTCTGTTTTTGCAGACAATGTTAGGGCTATAACCTAGAGAAACAAAAGAATGTAATTCTCGTGTGAACACATTGGTATGCATTAGAAAGCTTGTGCAATGAGGGGATTTGAAATAATAGGAAGATCTTTTTATGCATGGATCTTATATTATTGTATGCAGTCAAAAGTGCTGCTGCAATCTGTTCAGTGGTGAGGCTTGAATAGGTAGCTGCCTTCCAGAATAGATCATGCTGTTAGGTTTTGTGGAGAGTGTTATGGTAACCTATAGAACAAAGAGACAAATCATCTCGTGAATGCATTGGAGTGCCTAATTGTAAAGCTGCTTAAGGGTGTGGTTTTGCAATAAGAAGAGCTTATTGATGCATCTTACATTATGTGTGCAGTCAAAAGTGCTTTTGCAATCTGTGAATGGTGAGGCAAAAGCAGGGCGATTACTTGCTATCATGGGGCCATCAGGATCAGGAAAAACAACTTTTCTCAATGTGCTAGCTGGCCAGCTTCCAGCATCTGCTCGCTTACGTATCAATGGATCTATCATGATTAATGGACATCCTTTCTCATCCATGAAGCACAGGTCTGTTGCCCTTGTATTTTGTCAACAGATTCCTTCGAATTATGACCTGTAATAATATACTGCATAGAATAGGAGTTTAGTATTGAAGGTGGATGTGCTGTGTGCATTCAGGCTGGCATATGTGAGACAAGAGGACCTTTTCTTCTCTCAACTCACAGTGAGAGAGACCCTGTCCCTTGCAGCTGAGCTTCAGTTGCCAAGGACCTGGAAATCAAAGGCCAAGAACCGTTATGTGGATGAATTGCTCTATCGCCTTGGCCTGGTGGGTGCAATCCCCTGGATAATTGCAATAATGTGGAATCAACTAACTGTTGTTCTCTGAGCTTGTATGCTTGTGTGCTTTGTGCAACATCAATTTTGGTCTGTGTCAAGCTGAGAGATTTCCATGAGTTAACTTTGCAACCACAGCCTCATGAGGGTCAATTACAGGGGACTTATTGTAGACAGAGTGGTTTGCACTACCTGCGCTGGAAGCAGGTGACCTGTGCAGATACTGCTGTTGGTGATGCAAAAACACGTGGAATCAGCGGGGGTGAAAAGAAGAGACTTTCCATAGCCTGTGAACTTATTGCAAGCCCTTCAGTAGTTTTTGCTGATGAGCCTACCACAGGTGATCTAACCTCTTACTCGATACAAATCATCCCACCTTGAATCAGAATATATGGGTCCATGTTGGAGATTAACTCATTGTATTTTTTATCTTTTTTAAGTGACACTCATAAGGTTATAACCTCACTCATTCTGTTTGTGTTAGTTTTGTTTTACTGGAACTGACAGAATGGTTATCCTCAAATTGTTTCTGTGGAGTTTCTCTCTGCAATTCTCATAGTTATGTTTTCAAGTGCCTTCACAGATGTTCTGCATCCAAGTAGTCACCAGTGTTTTGTTTAAAGGATATGGTTCAGAGTGCAGTAGGTGTGGGCCTCTCCATGCCTTAGGCTTAAATGCTTGTGTGTATAGGTGCAAGCTGAAGTGAACGAAACTTGCCCTTACAAGCTTCTTGTAGATGGCACTATTATTGAGATTTTTTATTAGCTATGTCACTGGAATGCTAGCTAACACAATGAATGAGTCTTTAGTTGCTTCCAGAAATTTGACAGCAGCTCAGGATGTAGATGTGTGTATAATGTTTTGAACTGAATTTTCACCAGAAAATCATGTGCTTATCTACATCCACCATTGGGAGCTGATGAAGTTAGTGTGGAGTCATGGCAGCCGGTCACTGTCATTTATGATTAAGGTGATGGTCCAGCACTTTGTGAGTGACACTCATAGGGTTATGACCAAACCCATTCTTGTCATGTTAATTTTGGTCTTCCTGGAACTGCCAGAGTGGTTACCTTCAATGTGTTGTGGTAGATTTTTCCCTGCAATCTCATAGATATATTTTTATCTTCACATCCCTTAAGAACCTGGCAACCAATCATAGGTGTTTGTTTGGGTGTTTGTGACTAAATCAAGGTGGATATGCCAGAACCCACAAGAACCCTGAAGTTAAGCACCTCAGGCTGGAAAGAGTACTAGGATGTGCAAGCCTCTTGTTACAACAATGAAAAAAGCACACCTCCTATAAAATGAGGCAGTATGTATACTGCATAGGGAAGAGGTTCTCAGCCATGCCAGCCAGCTTGAACTAGTGTCAAGGAATTTTTCTTTCGTTCCACCTTCATTTTGAGTAACTTTTGATCTTTCTGCGTCTGGATTTGAGGAGTCAGGTTATCCAGAAGTTTCTTGCTCAACTCTGTATGTCTATAGTCATTTGTGAGCAATTGCTTGTTGCCAGGTTTGGATGCATTTCAGGCAGAAAAGGTGATGGAAACTCTACGAAAACTTGCACAGGAAGGTCACACTGTTGTCTGTTCCATTCATCAGCCACGTGGATCGATCTATTCCAAGTTTGATGACCTCGTTCTTCTTTCCAGTGGGGCACTTGTCTATGCTGGCCCAGCCCACGACCATGCTCTCATGCACTTTGCAGAATTGGGGTGATTAATCACCCTTCCTGACTAATTTGAGTTGACATAGAATGCATTATCGCCTGCATCCAAGCTTAACAACTATTTTCTCTATAAAATAGAGAACAAATTGTGCTGTTTGTTTGTTCTCTATTTTTTTTGAAGTCTGAATTGGAATCATTCTGGCAATTAGCACAGTGTTTTTGCGCTATTAGGCCTCAGAAGTCAGCAGGTTTGAAGTTGTCTTCTCAGCAGCTATATTTCAATTATAATTGGCCTGGCAGAATGTCTCTCTTTTCAGTTTGCCTCCAAATTGGTTCAATTCTAGGAATATGTCTACAGATTTCAACCTGAAAGCTTGGTCTATTTGCATGCATGTTCATAGGCACACATGCCCAGAGCACATGAATCCTGCGGAGTACTTTGCTGACCTGATTTCAGTCGACTACAGCTCCTCTGAGACTGAAGCAGCCACCAAAGAGAAGATTGCAGGTCTGGTGGATGCATTTGCTCAGAAGGCAGCAAAATTAAACCACTCATTTCTCTATGGTGCCAACAAAGCAGAAGAAGAAATGAAAGTTGAGATCCAACCTCCACAGAGTGTTGCTATTCAAAGGGGGAGCTGGTGGCGACAGTTCCGGTTGCTATTACGGCGGGCATGGATGCAGGTATGGCTTTCACCTGCTGTTAAGAGAAAAAGATCAAATTCCTCATGTATTAGTAAGCAATTTCTTTCAACTGAGAATAACTAGTAGTTGAGAATTAGTCATAGTAGTCATGGAAATGACGACAATTAGGATTACAATTAGCTTCATAGTCTAGCCAGGAAGCAGAAAAACCTGGAGTAGCTGAAAGTGTGCTCTATTTTGTCAGCAGGCCCAGGTTTCATGGGCTGACCTTGTACACAGATATGACCTAGCATATGGAGAACTGAGGTCCTTCACACCACAAAGCAAGTTTACCAAGTACAACTGGTAGAAATTTAAAAGACATGAGCTTTAGGCATGGCAGTGTATGGGAATCCATAGGCCTGTGTAGCCTGGATGGTATTTTGATAGGGGTGTAGGTGTTTGTAGGTAACACGTGACAAGGTCACAAACAAAGTGCGAGGCAATATGGCACTGACATCAGCACTCATCTTTGGTTCAATCTTTTGGCGTATGGGACACTCCCAGACCTCAATTCAAGATCGAATGGGCCTATTACAGGTGTTAGCAGGACTTCTCTCACTGCTATCTTACCCTGTATTAGAGTCCTTGTGCAGAGTTTTTGGGGACATTCTACCTGTATCCTTCTCAAAACATCTTTCATCTGCTATGATGCATGTCTTGGATTTGCAAATTTGGTCTGAAATTTAGACAAGGCATTACAGAAGCTGTTCTGTTGGAGATGCTCAAGGCAAAGGTATTTCTCAATCAGGTCAATCAGAAATTGGTTCAAAGTGCAGTCCAACTGAACTGGAGACTAAAACTGCCTGTGAACTCTTCAGAGAATGTGCTCATGGAGTCCACATTCAAGCTGATGAAATTTGAGTGGATTCATATGTACCGAGCACCTTTCCATACTTCAACAGGAATTTCTAATTGGAAAACTTTGTTGTGGAGGTTTCAGGTGGCAGCTGTTAATACAGCAATGGCAGCTCTCACAAAGACTGTGAATGTGTTTCCAACTGAAAGATTGATAGTCCAAAGGGAGCAGGCCAAAGGAAGTTATGCATTGACCCCATATTTGGTGGCCAAGCTAGTAGCAGAGGCTCCAGTTAGTGCTGCTTTTCCACTCATGTTTGGTGCCATTCTTTATCCAATGGCTCGTCTTCATCCCACTCTTGGAAGGTTTTATTTCTCCCCATCTTATGGAGTAGGAGCAGGGAATTCCAGGCTTGTAAGGAGATCATATTCATTTACAGGAATAATAATCTGCAGTTGATTGTCCTTACCAATGATGGTGAAATTGTCCTTACTATTGGTCCTATTTTACTCACCTACTAGTAACCAAGAGGGTTGAAATTTGCAGAGATTAGAGTCAACTTCTAATTTCCCCAAAATCAGTAGGTATTCTAACCACTGTGCTAAACCATTTGGTTGCTCCCTCATGTGGAATGGAAAGTCCAGTTACAGAAAGCAGATAGCAAATATGAATATGCAAACGTAGTCATGCACCATTCTGACTGGTATCTCTATGAAAGATACAGATGCCTTTCTGACTTGAAATTTGATCATTTTGTTTATTTTGGAGGGAGCAGGTTTAGTGCATTTTCAGGGATAGTGATGGTTGAGGCTTTTGCAGCATCAGCAATGGGATTGACTGTTGGGGCTATTGCACCCTCAACTGAGGCTGCTTTGGCCCTTGGTCCTTCATTGATGACAGTTTTCATTGTATTTGGGGGCTACTATGTAAACTCAGAAAACACTCCAACAATTTTCCGTTGGATTCCAGAAGTCTCTCTTATCCGCTGGTATGTTATTTCTCCATTGCATGAGAGAAATCTGAAGGAATACGAAGAGAATGGAGGAAGTTCACTATAACTGGAAGTGCTCAAGGAAGCTTGACCATTGGTAATGTCAGACACCAGAATTGAGGTTTTTACTGAGTTCATGTGGTTTTGTTCTTTTTGGTGATAATGCCAGGGCATTCCAAGCTTTATCAGTCAATGAGTTCAAAGGGCTCAAATTTCAGGGCACAAACACATTTGATTTAAGTGATGGTGAGCAGGTGAGTATGTTCCAGGTCATTCCCGTACCACATTAGACATTTGTACTAAGTCATGTGTGCTCTTGTCCTGCTTGTTTCTTGGCACCATAATGAATTTGCTTGTCGGGCAAGGAAAGACCGGTCCTTTTGGGTTTCTGGGATTCAATGAAACCAATCACATCAGTGGTCCACAGTGTGATCCTTCACTGAAAGCTTCAACTTTCAGTGTGATCTTTCACAGAATACTTTCTCCCACATGCCTGTTAACTTTTCCTCTTGCATGTAAGTGCAATGTGGAGGACTGACAACCAAGATGGGATTGTTCTATCCATTAACAAAAGGATTTTCTGTCAGTGTATTGACCTTTCACATAACTGTTCACTTTGTTGGTGGTTCTTAAACGTAGATTGTAAACATGTTACTCAGGCTTCTATCCCTTCAGAGATTGTGCTGTCAAGATATGCAGGAGATTTGACCTTGGGAATCAGGTTTCAATGTGCAGATGTATGTATGAGTATTGTATGAGTATTGTATGAGTCAACTGTTCTATCGTAATGTAAGCAATCCCTTCTTGGGATTAGTGGTGACACTTCAGCATTCTTGGAGTATAGGATGATCCTACTGTCCTATTGTCTTATTTATTTGAGTGTAGGTGGTTTAATGCTGTTGGTTTTGGTGGAGACATGGAATGCAGGTGTTGGAAAGGCTATCATTTGGAAAAAGCACTGTAAGGGGTGCGATTACACAAGAGGCTCGAATTGCACTTTTCTGGTACTGGCTAACATATGTTCTATTGAAGAGAAATAAACCACGCTACCAAGCTCTTGAGTCCCCCACTGCTGCTGTGGACCCAGTAAATTGAAAGTCAATGAGTTAGAGACATTACCCTTGATTGCAGCTTTCTGTGACCTCTCCATGAACCCTTTGTCATGCCTTGAGCACACTAGTGGACTGACATGGGTAAGCATACCAAGTTGTAGAACCTTTGAGCAGCAATGAAGTGAAGCCAGCCAGCAGTATACACTGTCTTAGTTGTCCATGGAAAGAACAAACTTGAGCATGCTCAGGATTAGGAGATCTGAGCTCCATTTTCGCTAGAATTTCCAAGTTGCAACTTCAGAATCTCCTGTGTAACATTCTCTTTTTGTCTGTGTTTAGAAGTTAGGTTTGATTTTCAACATGACTTAAAGCATCTTGTTGAAGGGCTATCATGTTGGGGTGTGGAGTGTGGACCTGTTGAGACCCAAAAACTGTCTTTGTACACAACCAATCCAGTTTGTGGATGGGTTCACAAAAAACCAGTAGTCTAGAAGAAGCAACAAGATACTTGAAGGGCACGATTTTAGCATTCAACACCTAGTCTGGTTCAAGGACCTTGGAGTTTTCTGAAAAGAGAATTGGAAAATGTAAAAGGGGATAGATGATTGGGATCTTTTGTATAATCAATTTACTAATTGATTTGAGAGTGTTTTTTGGGGATGTATTTCAAACTTTGAGAAAATCAAATTTAAGGATATTTATTATTTGAAGCTAGTTTTGATTGAAAGCCTCTTCTCAGTACACTGTGTATACAGCAGGTAAAAGGGCACTTTGCTATTGTTCAAGTTGGGTTCCACAATATCAGAATGGTGTTGAAAAACAGAAAATTTTGAAAACATGGAGATCTGAAAAATCACATTTGCATTCTTCTTTACTTGGGAATTGGCTAAACAGATTCCAATTTGAAACTATCCTTCAAAGGATAACTTATGAAATCTCTCTGCTGATCTTTCTCTTTGATGAGCATCGTCACCAAAATAAATAAATAAATAAATAAAAGATCAGTACACAGATTCCAAGTGCAAGAAAAACCAACACCAATTGTTGCATGATTGCAGCTTACCTGATTCTGATTGTGTGTGTGTGCATGCGTGTGCAAATCTGCCTGTGTTTGTTTGTTTGTTGGTGGGTGTGTGTTGTCCTCGTGCTGCCAAAGTGATACAGATTTTATTTTTATTCTTTTGCAGAGTAAGTATTTTGGTCTTGAGTTGGGGATTGAGCTTTCTTTTCTTCTACTTTGTGCACCACTTCTCCTTCCACTTCTTTGTAGTTGCTGTTTTTCTCAGCTCTTGGGGTTTGATGATGATGTGCTCGTTGAGGTAGTTAGTTTTTCTTGTTGTGGGTTTTGTCATTGTGTTTTCCTCGTCCTCTGAAAGTGGTGCAGTTTTCCTTCATGTAGTGTTTGGGGCTTCTGAGCTGGGTATTTCTTTTTTGTTGTGTTTTTTCAGAGCTTGGGTTATGGGTGCAATTTTGGCAAAGATTTGCTGCAAGTAGTTAAGTTCTGGTTATGTATGTGTGTGTGTGTGTGTTTTCTTGGGGCCAGTGTCTTGATTTGTTGTTGTTTTTTCCAGGTATCTGGTTTCCTGGGTCGTGTGTTATGGGGGCTCAGATTCTGGTTGAAGACTGTTAGTTTTTTGTAAGCAATCCACATATCAAACAGGGTGGAGTCTCAAGCTCATCATACCAGAGGGGATCATCATCAAAGCTGCAGATACAAACTGTGTAATTGGAAGAAGCAACATGAGTCTCTTTGGCATGGGCAGGTCTGAGTTTTGTACCAATGCATCCGTCCTACACTGCAAATTCCATATGCAAAACACATGAGACCTGAAAACAAATTTTCTTCATCAATTTCTTTTGCACAAACACTTTTTATGAACAACTAACTAGCTCTACTTCCTGACATAGATAGAGGGGGATGCTGCAATTCCATAGAGCTGTAGAAAAAACCTAACTCATACTTGGATCAGAGATTGCAAATGCAAGAGTACTCAAGAGTTGTTAGGAGAAAGCAAATGTGGCTGCGTTGAATTTGGTTCCAAATGTGAAAACCCATCAAGGCTCCAAGTAATGAACGACAAAGATCACTCATGCCAGAGCCCTCCACACCCATCACAGCAGTTTGGTCTACATAGTCCATGACTGCCATGGATAGCCAAGTGAATGAATGTGGGATCAATGCACATTCTGACTCAAGAAAAGTACATCATCTGGGAGCAAGGTAAATGGGTTGTCTCTCAATCCTCCCCCCACCACTTTCCTCCATTGTGCCCACTTCGTAGAGGCAATGCTCTTGTGACCAAGCTGACATCTCTTGTTTTGCAGGAACCATGTAGAGGCATGTAGTTGATATGTGTTGTCATTTTTTTATTGGTTATGGAATGCTAGTAACTAAAAGAAATCAGTTTTGGGCTATGCATATGTAAATAGAACTGGATCTGATTTGGAACCAGACTTGCCTAGGATTTCCTTTTAAAGAACTGAGAATTCCGGAATTTTGAAGTGTGAAAAAACCAAGTTTGCAACTGGACTGGAGGTTTTAGCAAACCAAAAAAAATTCCTTGAACTAGAATTAGAGGTTATTTCAAAATTTTAAAAAGGTTGGAACTAACACCATCATTTTCTACTAATTACTGAGCTACCCAAGTGAGAAATTTGCACAAACCAAGACCTTTCTCACATATGACTAACAACTACTACCCACCGGCTTATTAGCCCCAAAGACACTGCTTGGCTATTGCTTATTCTCAACTCCTCCAGGCAAATATTGAGACTGGCAAAATAGAGTAATAAAAGGACGCAAAAAGCCCACTTTTTGTCAGCAGTGGGGTTCGAACCCACGCCCCCTTACGAAGACCAGAACTTGAGTCTGGCGCCTTAGACCACTCGGCCATGCTGACTCGCGATAGCAGCATGGTTTTTAATCTCTATTTAAATATGTAGAAACAGTGCTGTTACTTTTCCAAACTCCTGCACACAGGAAACAGAGAATTCTTAAAAGTTATCCTCAAAATCGCCCCTTTTTGGACCTGCCTTTTCCAGCCTTTTTTTAAATACAATTGCTGGCAATATACAGCCAAATATTAGAGAATTAAAAGTTAAAAGTGCTAAAATTAAGTGTTTTTTTTCAGATTTTCAATATTTGGCCAATTTTTTTGATCAATTGCCATTTTAGGGTGTTACATGAACAATCATCTTTTGTTCATAAATGTTCACATCAGCTGAACCAAAATAACTTCACAAAATAAGTATATTGGGAGGCCAATCATATACTATATACAGTAGAAGGCGAGCTTCAACACCCATCTGTCAAATAATTAATTAAGTTTGAAGATTCCATGTCCAAAAATAAAATATTTCAATAGATTCTTAATTTTCCTTCACAAAATTTTGTTCTTTTGAAAAAGCATAATTTGAAATTTTTTACGTTTCTACAAATAATTTATTTGTGTTAGAGTTGCCGAGGTATTATTACAATTTTTTTGGTTTTTTTGACCCATATGGCTCTTTTGCCTTGGTATATGAATCAATACATTTTACATTACTTGGAATATAATATTGAGGTGAGGAAATCAAATCCTTTTGCATGATATCAAATACAAGGAGACAAAACTCAAGCCATTATATGTGGTTAACTTGGTAATTAAGTTTTTCCTCTAACTTTTCCTATTACTTGTTCTTGCCTAGTATGGTGGAGAAGATGATATCTAAGGTCAACTTAAAAACACCATGTCTTAACATGTGGTTTGATATCTCCTGATTGTTGGTTTTGCCATGCAAGTGATTTTGCAAATGATACTATGGTGTTTTCACTAAACTCAAATACACTCATAAAATGTTCACATATAACCAACACAAAATCACAAATTACTTATACAAGAACCAATCAAAAGCAAGTTTACATATTTGTGCAAGGTTAGAATGTCATCTCTTTATACAACATTGAATATATATAGTTAAGACAAATGAATGTAGAAAGATACTCTTTTGGGAGCTAAGATTGTTATTTTAAAAGTCTTAACATATCCCTGATAAAAAGTAGAAAAGAAAGAGCCCCATATCAGATTTGGGGGGATGTCCTTATTCTAATGTTCCAATAGTATATTAGAAAAGTTTCATAATCACATAAGCACTTTTAACATCAATATGTTTTTGACCATGAAACATCTAAAACTAAGTAATGGTAACATGTGCAATGATTTCTGTGTTTGCACCAACAAGTAAAAAGTGGTGAAAGGAATGTATACGTTGAAACCAACATTGTCATGTGTGATGTGGGTTAATGGAGATGGAATATAAAACCATAAATTAAAGAAGTTGATGAAAATGAAGGGAAATTGTGTATAGTTTTAACTTGGAAATTCTTCATTATTGAAAGCCCATTATTGTTGATGTGCCATTGGGTGTCTTCATAGACACTACAAACAATTTTTCAATATTTCATTATATTTGTAATTTTCTTCAATGTGTATGTTAATTATTGATGTTGATAAGTAACAATTTTATGACATTGGGAAAAGCTTCAAATTTGAAGACACCATAATCACAAAAATATGCACCCAATTTGAAAGGAAAAAATCAATATCATAATACATGAATAGTTTCGGCATAAACTTTTCTTCTTCTTTTTTTGTTAAAAATTTTGAAAATATATATATTATGTGCCAAAATTACATTTGTTTCTACTTCCCCCCCCCCCCCCCCCCCCCCCCCCGTCCCCTCCCCTCCATTATGTAATATTTGTTGAAAAATGCAGTCAAGTCACATTGAAGATGTAATATTAATTAATGGTGAAAATGAAATTTTTCTCAATGAATCAAATGTTGAAGATGAAATTTTGAATGAAAGTTTTCAAATACCATAGTACTTTTCCATATCATAGTACCACAAGGTCTTGCAATGGTCATGAGTTCACAAGTTGTGTTTCACTGGGACTTGGGAGCATGAAGGATTAGCTTTAGAGAGTTTCGCTTATAGGACTACATTTGGAAACATGGCACCAACTAGGAAAAGAGTCTTCTTCTTCACTACCTTTGACTTTGAAAGTTCCTACTTTGAGTTTTTTTACATTTCATGCTTACTCGAGGAGATCACCATGGTGTACCAATTAAAGATTATGCTGCTACTCGCGTTCATACAAGGGAACTTATGAGCTTCTTAGACTACTAGCAGGTTTTCATCATGTGCCACAAGAGTTTTGCTTTTTGGAGGTGATTCTATTAGTCTTCACAAAACTAGAATTTGTTTCATGTTTCTTGTCATTTTTGTAGACTACTTATTTGCAACTATAAGTCCAATTTCCTTCAGCTTGGAGCAAACCATTTCTTGGCATGCAACGAAACAAAGATTGATGGATGTTGCATCTGATAAGCTTTTCAAGATTGATGGATGTTGCATCTGATAAGCTTTTCAACACTTTGTACAATATATTGTTTATGGAATATGAACATTAAGTTAGCTAAGGCTTCTGCTTGTTGTGGCTTTGTAAATTGATTATCCCTGCCCTGGGATGGGAGGTATAGCTTGAAGGGATGTGCCATTAGGAGACTAAACACAACAACAAGCTTATCTATGTCAACAACTTTTGGACAAATATGTGACACATGTGGTTGCAAATGAATGATGTAAAGGAGTGGAAGTAGGTACTACAACTCTTGCATTATCAAAATCATTTGATCCAAACAACAATTGTTACACCTTGACATATGTTCAGGAGAAAACTACCTCTAGTTTGAGAGGCTATCTAAAGCAAATTATAGATGAGAAGCTTGTGAACTCCTGAGAAGACTCTGCATGTCCTAACTATTTAATGCACACATGACACCTTGCACATGGTCATCTGGAGTTGTCATGTGCAAGAGATTCCAAAAAGGATGTGTTTTTTTATTTTTGTTAACTATCACCCAAGCAGAAGTCATTATTGTCTAGTTGAAACAAAGTTTACTTCCATGTTAGCATGTGGGTTGGTTTATGCAAGTAAGGGAATTCAAAAGTGGAGCTTGTTGTGGTAGTTGTGGCAAATGTTGTGTATGATTTTTAATGGAAGGTTAGACAAGGAGTTGAAGTCTTTCTATTGTTTGAGACTTGGGGACTAGGAAGGGGTTCTCAATTGCTCTTCTTAAAGCTACCATTATTGACTTCATTTATAGCTTTACTAGTTTCTGGTGTTGTTGTTTTTAGACCACTAGGCAACTTAGGAGTTTGGGAAA
This sequence comes from Sphagnum tenellum, assembly GCA_963921925.1. NCBI lineage: Eukaryota > Viridiplantae > Streptophyta > Sphagnopsida > Sphagnales > Sphagnaceae > Sphagnum > Sphagnum tenellum. The sequence goes on from OY998155.1 coordinate 11,408,074, forward strand.
ATAGTTGATTATAATGGAAAGGGAAGTGGCTCACATAAAAGTGGACAACCTCACTCATACTAATCATTTTTTATATTGCTTTCCTCTCTTTCTCATAACTCTTTGATTTATGACCATTGATGCACAAGCTACCTTTAACACGTTTGTGGAACATCTTATGGTAATAGTAGCTTCTAGTTGGACATTTAGGTTCCAAACCATCTCTTTTTAGCCCAAATTGTTTTTACTACAATTTGTAATCACCTTCATTAATCAAAGTTTTTCATAGTAGATAAATATATATATATTAATAGTAAGGCTTTTGTTTTATGGATTCTAGAAGGTTTTTGTTTTATGGATGCCACCAACAAGGATGGATCCAAAGTTGATCTTGCAAGAAAAACCTAAGCAGAAAAATTAACCAAAGTTATTGCAACTGTTGGAGGTGAACACATTGTATACACCAATTTGGGTGTGTGACTTAATCTGAAATATTAAACTGTTTTCAAATTTTTAATTTTTATTTTGCTTTAGTCTAATTTCTTTTGCTTTAGTTTAGCTTGTTGTTTTAATTCGAACACTTTGACATTATTTGAAGTTGATTCGCATCCACATGTAGTTTCCATTCCAAGTGGAGTAAAACTAAATTGTAAATAATTCTCAATAACCACTATAATGGAATTTGTAGGATATGCTTTGTTGTTTTCTACATCATTGTATTTTTTCAACTTTTAGAGTAAATGTGAAAAGAGGGGTGAGTGCATTAGCCTCCATGGCTTCTACTTGGAAATCAAGTGTGAAAGCTTTTGTGATCCCTATTTTTTCCAACCTTTGACAATCATTGCACCCATGCCCTACACTTGTGTCCATGTTGAATGCAACCATCCACAAATTTGAAATTTTAAATTGCTCATCTTGAAATCATTGAGTGGCTCCTTCCCATTACATATTTTCTATTTGATAACATATGTAGTCGATTTGTTGAAATTGACTTTGAACAGATGTTTCAAAGGTCATTGGATAATGACATCTATAGGTTGTTGCAATTCACTCGTATAATTGTCAGGAACAAACACAACAAATATGTTTGGGTGCTCTTTTTGATCCAATCAATAATTTTTTTACTCTTGTGTACATTCCAACAATCAATCAACCATATAAGTTTCTAATTTGCTAATAAGTTGAGTTGTTGGATCTACTTGTGTAGGTAGGCCAACAAAACCTTGCAAACAAAATCCTTCATTGTCTTTAATGTGGACCAATGATTTTCACTAAATGTAAAATCCCAACCTAAGTTGATACATTTTAGTTTTCCCTCATTTGAAGGAGGTAAACACCTATGTATTGTACTTGTGAAAACAACTTGTCTAGGAAATAGGTTTCCATTTGCTACAAAAGATAGCACAAGAGTTACTTGTTTCTTGTCCTCCACCCTAATACTTGAATGTGTTTTGAACCTTTGCTTTCCCAAGTTCTTTCTCCAGTAGTTGGAACAAAATGGATCCTAGTTTGGTTAGTGTTGACCACAAGGTATGGAGGAATCGAGTAAAGTTTCATTAGGTAAGTTATTTTATATGTCATGTTGTGTCCTTATTCATGCCAAACTATTGGCATTTTGCTAACTACTGTTATTGCCATGTGAAAAAACTAATTCATATAGTGTTTTAAAAATTGTCTAGTCCATTCCCTTGTGACAACAAATCCTCCATGACCATTACAAAGATTATTAGGAGCAAGGGATTCAATCATACCTATTAAAATTGGTTGAACCATAGAGGTAAATAATGGTTGTTTAACATATTTCATATTTTCTAGCATTGTGACAAGTTCATTTCGAAGTGTAGGATACTCCTCTACGATTAGCAAATGTTATTTCAAATGTTTCACTATTATACCTTGTTCAACTACTTGTAAGTAATTTGGTCAGAGTTTTCATTTTGGTGTAATCCAAGTCCATAAACTATTCCTAGCCAATTTTTTCATATGGACTTGGAACTCTTGGACTTTGGTAAGTAGTTTACAAATAATGAACAACATCAAAATTTGCTTCATATTTATGGACTACTGCCATTATGGGTGGCCATAAATGTGGTTGAAACCAATTTGTGTACTGTCCTCCTAATTTTTGACATCTGGGCTTGCTTCCTTCTTCATTGTCTACACCTTCCTCTTTGTTGGCTTCTTTCTTGATCTGTCTTCAAATTGTAAAGTTGCAACAAACTTTCTTGGGCAACCAATAAGGCATTTTTCTACACTCTTGGTAATATGGAATCGTCTTGATTACCACTTTCATTGCAGAACTTTCCTTTTGTTCCTATCTTGTGATAGTTTTGAACAAACCAGTGAGCAAACTTTGTTGCAATTTTTCTACACCCATTTTCACTCTTTAAGCATGCACATAAAACAACATATGACAAAAACTTCTATGTTTTTCTTTCCCTCCCTTCTCACCATATCTACAAATAAGTCCTCCCACAAAATCCACAAAAGCAGCAATTTTAAGGATGAAACCACAAATTTTCAAAAAAACAAAAAAAACCCAAGAACCCAAGAAGTTGTTGAATTTAGAATGTACTCTCAATACATATTTTACATGTATTGTACAAAAATATAAGTTATTACCGAATTTTATAAATTTAAAATATTAATTTGCTGAAAATTTAAAAAAACTAAAATTTTGGTGCCAAAACTCATTTTGCAAAATAAAAATAATTATTTGGTAGGCACTTGTCAAACCTAAAAAGGTACTACGGTAGTACAAAACACAATAGAATGGTCAATAGAAGGAAATGAAAATGAACAATTGAAACAAAATTTCAAAAATTATGTGTTTAAAAAAATTGGGGAGAGGGTATATTAATAGGTTCAATGCAATTTGTTGGGTTTTCCATTATATGAATGATGGGAAAGATGTTGATGAGGGCAATCCCCAAGCCATGAGATGTTTGCTTTGTTACATGACCCTTGTCATGCTTCTAATCCAAGCACAAAAGAAAAAAAAGGTCTTATAACATATTATAAAACATATGGAATAACAACTTTGAAAAAACATGGGGATGCAAATCATACTTTAATTGTCAAAAAATTTGAGGAAGAGGTTAATGGTCCACTAAAAAGAACTTTTGAAAAACAACTAGCAAAGAAAATACTTAATGTGTTAGGCAATGCATTATTAATTTTTTTGTTAAGATTCTTTAAAAAATGATGATGTGCAACAAAAAGAGTTTTTGCAAGACCTTGGGCTTTTAATTGTGAAGAACTAATTTCCATTGCAATTTGTGGAAAATGTTTGGTTTAAGCATCTAGTTTTGCATTTGTGCCCTCAAGCTTTTTACCCTTCCAAAAAAATAATTATCTCATGAAACATTACTTAATTTGGTGGTGGAGGACGAAACAAGTAAACTTTTACCAAAATTGGTAAATAATATATTTGTAACAAGTTTCTACTTATGGATGTCAAAAGGGGCACATGATATATTTTCTCGAATGTCATTAATTTCTTGGGGTTTGATTGGTAACCTAAACAAATGACCATTGGTTTGTTTTCTGCAACGTAAACTACTAGTCAAACCTTAACCAACATTTGACATAATTGTTTGATCAAGATGGATTGAAAAGAAAAATTATTGCATACGTCAAAGATGAGGGGTCAAATTCGAATGTGATGATAATTGCTTTGATATCAATTATAAGACGTGAAGTTCTAGGTTTACATGAAAGTTTTCAAGATAGTATTTGTTTTGGCCATGTTTTTTTTACGACTTGCTAGTATGTTATAAATGATGAAAAGGTTTGCAAAAACTGTATATTTGTTTCCATCAAATCTACCTAATAAGATTTGTAGAAATGCATAGTTGGATTAAAAAAGTTTGGGAAAAGAAAATAGGAATGGAACAAGACAATATTTAAACATTTGCCTAAGGAAGTTGAATACACTAGTGAAAATAAGGTGAATTTTTAATCTTTTACAAATCTTTTAATGTTTTTCTTTTTATCAAATTGTGTTAATTGGTTATAGGTTAGTAACATTTCCAATTAAAGGCTTTCTTTCTTTCTTCAATTATGCTAGTTGAAAATATATTAACATTGCATGTGTAATTCTTGTTGCAAGTTTGCTAGCAAAATCATTATGTTCCACAAGGCTCTACAATTCAAGATTGTTATTATCCTTTGTTATAGAAAACAAAATATTGTCAAAATCAATGGGATAGTGCCACATTGTTTTATTTGGCACATTTTTCAAATAATTGTGGATTGTCTTTTTCCTATTATGAGTGCTTATGTTTTGAACCAATTTGATAACCACTAGTTATTGTCTAATGTATTGTAATCTACCATTACCATGTGCTTGAAATGTAGGGAAAAAGTTACAAACTTTGCCTAGGTACCCAAGTCAATTTGATTTATGATGATTTTGGGATTACTTTTGAGTTGTTTTTACTTTCTACCAATATCGAAAAGGAAGTTTGTGGTGTTTTGGAATCTTTTTTTTCATTTTTAAAGAAGATACGAAAAAATAAATCTGATATTATGTCTAATGCTAGATTGTAGACTAAAAAGCCTTCATTTATTAGCTATGAAAAGATGTGAACATTGTTGAAGAATACATGATAAACAATTGTTATAGCTAATGTTTTGAAATGTTATAATTATTTACATCCAATGATAAAATTTCAAGTTGGATGTATAGATCAAATTATAGTCTAGATATTTTTTAACAAACTCCTAGCACAAATGAACTAGCAAAAAAACTTGTGACTAGGAAACTTCTAAGATTTCAAATGTTATCACATAAATCCCAAGAAAATTAAGTGTCCTCTTCAATAGTGGGGAAAACATGAAGCCATGATTCCTATTATTAGTTTTTTAGTTCACCAAATCCTAAGGATTCTAGGATCATAAATTGAGATTCAAAAGATTGTTTTCCTTAGTATGTACATACTTACAAACCTAAGGAGATGTCACTTACAATTAGATGCTTTTAAAAAAATATTTTTTGTGATTTTAAAATTGATTGTAAACCACATTCCAATTTGGTGAAGATGATTGATAAGAATTTAGATTTTGAGGAAGAGTTAGAGGAGTTTGAGGGTTTTTTTGAACGAGATGAACTTGTGAACATATTAAATGTTAAATGAATAATTTATATGTTTTTCATTATTATTTTTTAATTTTAAAAAATATATTATTAGTGTTTGAAAAAAATAGCTTTTGATAATCGCTATGTGAAAACCACCTTTGAAAACCAATTGGTATCAAATATCTAAAAACTAGGATTTTGAAACTCAAGTCAAATTATCTTTTGTAGATTTTGAAACCACGTTTGGGTCTATTGAAAATAATTTTATTTGAGAAAAAAAATTTGAAGCAAATTTCATAAAATCCTCTAAAATCCAAACCCAAATATTTCAACAAAAAAAAAAACAAAGAACTGCCCAACACTGGTCTACATAACCATTTCATGGGTGTGTCATGTCCATTTAGTAAATATGTTAATAATGCAATGGACTGGGGTCCTAGCTACCCATTATGATGCATGTGCCACCCATTTGGCTATCTTACACTTGTTAAGTGCAACTTAGCAAACATGTGAAGAGCTTCTATTTTCCCATTCCATAATATATTAGGTCACAATTTTGACATGTGAAACAAGACAATAACCATGAAATCCATCATTTGTAAATGTTGTGTGCCATTTAAAAGTACCAAATTTTGCATGTGGTCTTCAATGTAATATTATGTTCTAGTGTTGTTCAGTGTTGCTTACTCAATATGTGGAAGCGAGTTCACTTGTAATTAGTTTGAAATTTCAAACTTAGTAACTAGTTAAGATTTAACTAACCACCAAGTTTTGTTTAGTAAAACACAAAGCAAAGTTTCAATTAGTGAAAAATTTAGTTAAATATGATAAACATTTATAGGAGACCAATTTCCTTGTTGGATTTTTATCTAAAAATTGATGATCATGTGCACTTGAGAGGCATCAATTAACTAGCATTGCTTCAAAAAGAAGTTTGAGTACCCAAAATCATTTCAAGAAAAAATACAATGTTTTAGACATCTAGCCCATGCAAATTGAAAAATTGACAAATGTGAAGAATATAAAAAAGCTATGAGGAACAAGGCTAAGGCTAAGGAAATACATTTTGTTTCACATGAATGTTGACTTTTCTTAGGCATAAACTAATAAATGCAAGTTTGGTCCAATCTTATTGGCTTTGCCCAGACTTTTTAACATAAGATTTTATACATTTTTACAAACACGTTTGGGCATATTACTTTATAGAAACACATTTCAACCTTTACAAACTTTATCCTTTATAGTTGCATATTGACATGCCTTGAAATACATGTAAAAAACATTTCTTGAAATTTGTTTTCTATACAAACAAGATTTCATAATTGAGTTTGATTTTAGAACTCTATTAATATTGTCATATCTACTACAAATTGAATTCTCATCTTTCACATATGCAATTATGTTTTTCTTTAATCTATATTGATGTTTAAAAACATGTTAGATTTATTTTTCCAATGCTTGAGCTAGGTCTTAATGTTTCAATTGCCTCAAGTAAAAACACCATACTAGGGTAGACAAAAAATAATAGGTGTGAAGTCCTTAATACATTTTGGTAATGTATTTTGATTGTGCTACAACTGTAAGATTTTTGGATGCCTATGTTTGAGGTGAACTAATCATCTTTTCCAAAAAGTAAATTAATAACAAACCTTTTAAGAATTTTAAGGTCTTTGAACAAGTTTACATAAATTCCACAAATGTTTAAAAGGACTTCATGAATTTCTATAATTATTGTGAAGTGTTTAACACTTTGATGCCATTGTGAAAATGGTTTGGAATTAGCTTATATTTTGAATTACTTATGACACTTATGAATTCTAGAAATTATTAATTCAATCCATAATTACAAACTATGATCATGATGAGTTCATTTACAAGTTATTTATGTATTGTTACATAGAGGGTCATGCAACATGCAAAGTCTCCCATTTGGTGTAAAACATTTTAATTTGAAATGATTCCACAAATTTACGTATCAAGACCACATAAGAATCATGAAAAGTCATCCAATGGATTTGGGATACAATATGATCAATAAGGGTGTAACAAAAACTACCCTATTATATCCACTTTTGGAGAACTATAGTCTATTCATGATCATATGTTTTAGTTGGTAATCAACACCTAGGAACTTTACAACAAGGCAAAAACATCATGTGCCCTTTGGACATTTGTGAATCAAAAGCATGGCATAACAACACTTGATAAGTTAAAATTGGTAAAACAAAAATCTCTTTTATCTTTTCAACCAAGGATTGGCTAACACTTCCTCAAAAAATATATATTATAAGGAAAATACAACATAAGGGCACATGTGGCACATGTGCACATTGCGACACAATTTAACCAAATAGTAATGTACCAAAACAAATTACCTAATGGTTTTTGGTAATTAAAAACCAAGGTTCTTTTTAACTTACTAAACATCAATCATTTTTGAAAGGGTCTATGGCACCAAGATGTTTAGAAATTAGAAACATATTTGGCCAATTTTTTAAAGGTTACCTTTCAAATGGTCTTTTCCATGGGTTGCTCACAACTTCTTTTTCAATTGTTTTTGCAATTAGTACATTTTTTTAACATCCACATGGTTTTTCCAATGTTGTTGCTTTTAAAGTAAAAATTAATCATTTTTTACATCTCCTTCTATTGTCAATGGTTAATAATTGGTTCCTTCATGATTGGGGTTCCAATAAAAAACAAACTTTGGGACATTTTCCCTATTAGTTTTCACAAATTTGGCATTGACATGGGGCATCAAATTTAAGTGAGAAAAACCAAATTATAGTCCTTGAGTTATTATTTAATTATGTGGTCATGGTAGTGAATTGGTGACTTTTTATTTCTATACATTATTATGCATTAATACTTTGGTTTACAAGCATAAATGCAAAAATTGCTTAAATAAGCTTCTATGATAATTTGCATGACCTATGGTTTGAACTATAAATTTGAAGCACGATGAATATGAACAAGTAGCCAAATGGTAAAAAAGGAAAATATTTTCCTTTATACTAACCCTTTGGTTCAAACTTTCAAGCTTTTGAAATTTTGTTATGTTTTATTGTTTCATGAAGTACACTCAATGAACATGTTTTTGCATATAGGAAAAAATTCCTTTTGTACCAAATGATTGTAATCAATTGCACAAATTTATGCATTTTTTAATTGGTTTTTAAATGTGCAATTAAAACACATGATATATTTAGTTTAAAGCACACAAAAGGGTGTTTGCAAGATAAGCTAGACCAATCATGGTGACTAAAAAGTTCACAAAAAGTTCATTGAATAATATTAAAAGTGCAATTTATTGTGATATCATTGTTTAAGTGGGGGATTAAAATTGGTTAATGAGCTAATAAAGATTATATGAATAAATGACCAACTATATGATTTTTTAACATACAAGTTAAGAGAAAAATCAATTAGCATTCATCAATAAATGATTATGATATGGACTTTTGAAAGTAAGGTCCATTTTAAACATTCAATAGTCTATACTGTATATTTCGAAAATATATGTTGTTATAAATATATACATATAAAGTTGAAAATCTTAATTCTATAGCAAATTTAACATTACATCATTTTATCTTTTGGCATACCCCAATCCAATACGATTATAATGATGTAAATAGGAAAGAAATCCAAACTTGTCATTTGGAGTCCTTCAAAAGTTAAACCCTCCTCTATAGACTCCCAATTAAGAATACAATTCAATATATATTGTTATGATGAATTATACAATGCATTTAATTGTGCAATCTTAACAATGAAAGGACCCAATTTAATGAATTTTTATTTTATAATCTCCAAAATTTTCTTTGTGCATGTAATCCAATGAGGGAAAACACCCAACAACAACGGAAAACACCAAACAACAACAAGAGAACATAAAGCAAAAACAAGGCATAATGCCAAATATTAATAAGGAGAAATTGAATCAACAAAAAAAACACACATAGTAATAACAACAAAGAATGTTGAAAAAAAAGAAATAATGTTTTGTAATAACAAGGGAGGTCATTGAATAGTTACAACAAAAAACATCAAAGAATAACAAATACCATGCTGAACAATAAGGGGTACCATTGAATAATAGCTACAATGGAGAACACTAAGAAGGGGTATCAACAAATAAACATTTAATAACAACAAATAAACAAACTATGAAAATTAATAAAATGTTAAGGACAGAAAATTAACAAAAAAATTCATAGAAAACATCAACGAAACAATGTACAAAAAAATGTAAAGCCAAAGTTTGACCCAAGTTTGGAAATAAAATATCGATTTATTAAAAGCAATGGTCATTTTCAATGATACACTTGTTATAGCTTTTATCTATGATTGCCCTAAATCTCAATCTAAAACCCTACTCTTATTTAGCCTAAACCTAAACCTTATTTAGCCCGTGCCTTAACCTTGAGAATTAATTTTTTTGACAAAAATCGAGTTTAGGTTTAGCTTGGGTATTAGGTAATGTAGTTTTCAAACTATTGATTTTTTCTTGTTGTACAGCTATCCATTCTTTTAAGCAATATATATTTTAAACACTTGACAATTACTAGTTTTGTAGGAAAACATTGACCTAAAAATAGGCCCAAAAATTAATTCGGTTCTTAACACTAGTAGAGAATTTTGAATATATAATTGAATTTATGATTAGTATTCTAGTTATAAATGACAAAATAATAATAACCTTAAAGTCATTACAAATAAGCTATTTAAGATGATAGTCCTTTAGGAAATGATGAGGTGGATATCATGCATCAGTCATAAAATACATAATGAAATCATTAGTGATAATTTTATTATTATTATTATTATTATTACAAACTGAACCCAAAAACTTGGGCAACATTATTTTTTAAATTTATAATATTTATTATTATAGACTTATTATAAAATAAAATAAAATTTTATTTCAATTTTATTTCATCTTATTAATTGTTGACATGTGTCACCACCTAACCTAGGTAGTCTATGTAGGTACAAAATAATCGATCAATATTCCAATGTTGACCAAAATGAATAACATTTGTGAAGTTTGATCCTTGGACCCCAAAGATGAAGATTAATTCATTTATCACCACACCATCCCACTTGTTATGAAAATCATTTAATGTTAATTATATTTAAACATATTTCATTTAAATATTATACAAAACCTCAAATTTAATAATTCATATCTTATTGATAATTTGTCAAAAAGAAAAAAAAATTAATTCATACGTTTCCTTCAATAATGTACACAAATTCATTTCAGAAGAAAATTATTTGAATTTTATTATTGAATAACATTTCAATGACCATTTTTTGGAGGGAAAAATACAAACACATGATTTATAAATGGAAAAACCTTTGTCATTAATACATGAATAAATAAAAAATTATTTTTTTACCTTAAACGTTCATTTGATTTAGGAATTATATTATACAATTTTGCTTCCTATATATCATAATTTTTCCAATAACTTGTAATTTAGAAGTATGAGTAATTCATATAATTTATCCATCCATATAAAATATTTATAAATGGATCATAAATAAATTATATATTTTCCACATCTTACACTTCTATTTTATTTTTAAATTACAATATTAAAAAAATATTTATAACATATCATACTTTTACCATTAAAATTTATTTCAAGGTATAATATTTAATTTATTCACATTGATTTAAAATGGATCATATATCAACTTGTATATATTTTTAAAAAGTAATAAAGGTCCTTATATCACCTATATGTGCAATATTAATCAAAATTAGTTCCTTACATCTAATTCATTATGTTCATTTATATTCCTATTAAATTATTGATGTTCATTTGTTAATCAATGTAAAATAATTGTATGTCCACAATGTCTATCTAATGACATTTCATTTTGTCCATGTTGTTTGCATAATTATTCTTTAATCATATTTGAAATGACTTTATCCTAGTCACATTTTCAAATGATATTTTAGACATTCACATCAATTTGTCATCAATCATGGATGCCATATGGATGAAAACTTGCAATGAAAAAATGATATCATCATTCCTATTACCATGTCATCATTTATTAGTCAAATGCACCACTAATATATGACTACAATTTTTTTCACATAGGATTTGAAGTAATATCCCATGACTACAATCAATTATGTAGTCATTTAAAACATTTAGTCATTGATTTCTTGCTTGCAAATGACATAATTGTTTATAATGTAATGAGATTTTAATGTTCAATACTTACCCAATGTAAGGTAAATAGGCTAGTGACCAAACACTTAAGCTCTTAGAAAGTTGATAATCCTAAGACATTATTTTTTGCCTTTTAAATTCAAAAGGTTAAATATGTAAAAAGCCTTTGAAACTCATAAGTTTAGATCATTGAAAACATACAAAAAATTGAAAAAGATTAAGTGTATAAAAGTAGGAAATTAATGTTTAGTGATAAGCATGTTCAAACACTATGATTTCAACATGTTCATACTTTTAATGGTTTCTTTTTTCCTTTGGAGTTCAAAAGGCATATGTAGATATCCTCTTGACCCGAAGTTATATGGATCATCCAAAACAAACAACAAACATGGGGGGGGAAATGGGGTTTGGAAATATTTGAAGGTTGTTTTTTTGGAAAACACACATTGTGATTTGGACATGGTTTGTCATTCTTTTTCATTGTTTACTTCCAAAATGAAAATAAGTTATGTAAAGCTTATGTTGGCACACCCATAATAATTCATTAAATCATTCAAAACAAATTAAAATTGACATTCAATTGTTGGATCATGTACTTGTGTTCATCAAAACATGTTTACCTTACTTGGTTTGCTTTTTCATTCATTTACTACCATTAGTTTATGCCACAAATAACCATGAAAAGAATTAACTTAGGCAAGACAATAAACACCCCCTAATGAACATTATCCAACACAAAAAATGGTCAACAATGGTAGTTACTTGATTTCCATAGGGTTTTATTGTTTTGACATTGTGTATATGTCAAAAGATTTTTTTTTAAAAATCTTCAAAAATTTTATTACTTGGTATTTTTTCTTTGGATGAAGCACATTAAAGTGTAACACTTTTAAGCACACGTGGAAGTCCATAATTGTCTAAATTAACATTGCAAAAGTAGTGTGAAGGCATGATGCCCTAAATCACACAAGTCGTTTTACAAGTTATCATTATAATTTTATTATAAAACAATTTTCAACCCTAGTTTACTTAATGGAAAACTTAAATTTGAAAGATGAGCTTCTAAACTATTATTTTTGTTGAATAAAAGATTTAATAAGAAAAAACCATAATTCAAAATGCATAACAATTTTTGATTGGGTCCAAATTTTTTAAGGTGTACTACTAATGACAGAAAGGACCTAATCTTTAATGGAGTTCTTTTTTGGTTTTATATTTTGATCCCCATTAATATTAATGAATCAAAATGTGTCAAATTATTTATAAATACCATATGTTAAACCACTACAATTTTAAATTCCATCAATCTATCCATTTTGTGTTTTTAGATGGTCAAATAGGACTATGCAAAGGAATACAAAAAGGGTGACAACGTGACAATATTTTGGTACTCCTTAAAAAAATTGGGCTTGATTATCAAAATCTTTTCAAAAAAATTTCCTTGGTATCAATGTTATCACATCATATTACTATTGAATCCTTTACTCACTAAAAAAATTATATGAAGGTGCATCATGGAGTCCATACTCATTGATTATGGATTATTACATGTTTTTGGTACTCCTTTGAAAGTTCATTATATTATGGTGATTCAAGAAGTATTCATGAAATCTATACAATGTAATTATATTATATATTACATTGGAATGTTGAGTTTGTTTTCATTTTAGTCGATTATATTTAATCACATGACTAATGACAAATCTCAAAATCTTGTAAAAATTGTCTCGTGACAATATTTAATGAATAGTTTAATGTGCTTTCATCATGTTCATGAGAAAAGTGATGAGATCAAATTTGACTTAGGACAATAGAATATGCAAAATAATGTGTAAAACATGAAATAATCACATAGTGCAATTTAACTTAGAACCTGAGAAGGCACAAAAAGACTAGTTCAAAAAGTGCACCATACAAAGCTCATTAGGGGATATCTAATGTCTGGCTTAACTTAGAGTGACTCTTTTTGTGGTCCATTGATTTATCATATGCCACACCAGCTTCTTCCATTCAAATTGTCTAGCTATGACTTTGCCCGTCTCATGTGGTGCAATAAGGCAACGATCCAGTACATGCTAACATATCCAAATTTCGATCCGTTTATTCATTCAATAATTGGGTTGTGCACTGATTCCCAGAAGCATCAGACCTATAGACAGAAACACTCAGCAAAGTTGGCGCTACACTTTACAGAACTTAGCCAAGTGCCAGACGATAACCCCAGAAAACAACAACATCAAAAGGGATTGATCACTGGAAGAGTTCCAAGTAGCAACCCAAAGAAAGAAACAAAGAAAGAAAAACCAGAGAAAATATGTTGCGTGTCTCAAACCTTTTTACAAAGGAGGAATGTGCAGGCAGAGAGAGAGAGAGAAAAGAAAAAGCTTTAAAAAGCACCCTAAACTTATAAGAATCCGTTGAGAACGCCGATAAGAACTGATCTACTACCCAGTCCCAATTCCGGAAACCTTCCTTTCTTTAAGTCAACGAACTAAATGAGAACCTCAGTGCCAGCTTCCCCCAAACCATGGGACAGCAAGAAAAGCCAGGCCATTATTAGCTGCTGCTCTCCTCCGGCTAGATTATACCTTCCTTCTAGTACATGAGTACTTCAGTAGTACTAATACGTATTCTTCATGTAACTAGTAACGTGTTTCTTTCCCTACCCTGCCACAATCTGTGCAGCCAACTTCCCAATTTTATACCCAACATGATGATCAGTTAGCTTCTTCTCCAATCAGTTCAAGTGCTGTTCCATAGCTTTGCTATCTCTGCTAGTGTATCAATAGCAAGCTTTTTGCCCAGTCAACAACAACAACAACACCAGCCCAAGTACAATCTTGTTGCTTCTTCACCTAAACATATCCAGTGGAATCTAAATTATTTTGTATGCCTCCACTGATTTCATGCTGTTTTCTGAACTTTCTGTTGTTTCTTTGGAAAATCTTTCAAAATAGATTAGCCTACCAGGGGTTTGTTTCCTTCAAATTTTGGTTTCACTTTGCTTTCATTTTTCCTAGTTTTGATCCGAATCCATTGACTTTGGATGCTGCTTCCAGATGGATCAATTGTCTGCCAGGTATATTTGCTGCTATTTCTGATCTTTATTGGCAATTTTGGGGAAATGGGTTTCATTGGATTCCCCTCTTTGCTGATCCAGGCTTCCGGGTAGTTCATGATGGGAAGACATCCTGCATGATGGATCTAGTGAACCCATTGACTTCTTGAGGTGTATTTAACAATTGCTATTATTTGAAGCTTTGGGGAATTGGTTACCATAGGAACTTCCTGGAAGACGTTTGCTGATCCAAAGCTAATTTCACGTAGACCCTAGTTCATCACCTTCATGTTTGCTGTTCTTTTGGAACCAAGTAATTTATAAGTTGTGATTTTTGGGGAATTATATCGGTGTTGTGTTTCAAATCATTTCGCTCCTCCTAGTTTAAATCATCTGGAACCCCCATTTTGGGCTGCATTTGCAGAACTTTCCTAGTTGTAATCTAGACCCTTCTGGTTCCATTTGCACTTGCACTAGCTAGTTTGTATCTGGACCCATTAAAGATATCCATTTGTGAAGTATTCCCTAGTTTTGTCCCCAGTCTAGTTTCATAATTTTTGTTTCATCCCAAATTTTCATGCATCCTTAAAAATTGGGGATCAAAATCCCAAACTAGGGATGAACTAAGGCCTGCCTACCTACCCTTTAATCTTAAGGTGACTAGTTGACTCTAGTTACTTTCTGGAGAATTTTTATTAACTTCGCTGAGTTCTTATGGCTCCCTGCCCCTCTCCTCCTTACATGCAGCATTATTTTCATGATCTAACAATTCCCCCAAAAGAAACCTCCTTTCAAAAACAGTAAGTACCCCACCCCCAAAATGTTCTCCACAGAAAATGGCAAATATCCAACTATTAAAAAACACTTCTAAATCTGATTTTTATTTCTGGACTATTAGGGTTCACCCTCACAACCAGTGTTGGGTTTAGGGTTCTACTATATGAAGAACTTTGGGGTTCTGACTAGTGGGTGCCCATGAAGTCCCCCATGGGTGCCCGTGACCTTCGGCCACTCTAAAGTTTTATAAGTTTTTTTTTTTTAAATCTTTTACTCTTTATTTGGCCCCTGCCCTGCCCTGCAAGACAGACAGACAGACAGACCCTGCCTTGCCCCCTGCCCTGCCATGCCCCCCTGCCCTGCCATGACATGTGAAACGGGATCCCAATGTCAAAACCCGCCGTATTGTGTGAAACGAACCCGGATGTGCAAAGTGCAAACCGGCCATGTCATATCAAAAAATACCTAGAGATCAGAATTCAGCCGTGTTGTGTGAAACCACACCCCGATATCAAAACGGGCCCGTGTTGTGTAAAATGGGTTTCAGTGATAAAAACGTCGCTATGTTGTGTAACAACGGACAGGGGCCATTTTGGAGGTCCATGAGCGGAATTATAATATAGATAGTCTTTGTTAATTTTGGTACTCCCAGGCCCCAGCCACTCCCACTCTCCCAGGCCCCTGTCCACAAAGTTACTGAGTGGAGGACCATTGAGTGGAGGACCATTCAGTAAGGACTGAGCGGAATTATAATATAGAAAATTAGACCCTCTTCCAGATAACCCAGACTGGAATTGGTGATTAATTTTTGGTTAGCTTCCTCCTCCCTTTGTCCTAGGTTCTATATGGTCCTTTTATTTAAAATTTTTTTTCCCCAAAAATCTCGACTCCAGTTCCACATATAAATGGAACAGGGAATCTGGTTCCCAGGTCCAGTTCGTTTTTTTCTGAGAGCCTAGTTCTGGTTTGGGAACCAATTCCAAAAAGTAGAGCTGGTACTAGTTCAGTTTTTAGTAACCAGAACCAGAACTGGGTACCCGCCCAATTATTGTGTTCACAACTTCATGGTAGGTAGGGTTTTTTTGGGGGCGAAATTTCACCAAATGGTGAATTTGTTTTCCAAAGTGGCGAAAATTTAGTGGTTTTAAAAATTTCTTTAGTCAAAAAATATTATTTTTAATATATATTTTTAAAATATCCCCAGATTCTATCCTAAGTTCCAGCAGGTAGCCCAAAAAAATATAGAACAATGCTAGATTTTTAAGAACTTCTATAAATTTTTCTTCTTGCCAAATCTGGCTAAATCTTCTTATGGATGATCACCACTTCCACTAAAGCCCTCCATTCTACAGGCTATAAATTCCATCCATGCTTGGCAATCATTTATATTTTAGCACATAAAGAATTTATGGTTTTGGGGGTTTATCATTCAATCCCCAGAGGGAAATTTAATTGCTATGAGTTGCAGATTAGGTTTAGGGTTTTAGAGAATTCACTTAGTTTTACTTAGAAGGAAAGGCCATGTTGGGATAACTACAAAAACTGTCAGAAAAAGTGTTTGAAGGAATAAGGCATCTACACATGAAATACTAGTTTGAAACCCTAAATTTGTAAGTGAAGTGAAATAAGCCACGTCCCCCTACTAATAATATTTTTTTCAGACCTGGATTATCCGCATTTGATGTAACTTTGGATGGATGTAGATGAAAATGAAGTCTTGATTGTGTGGTTGGACTCCAAGATACTTCAAATCTGGACTGATTGAGATGATGTTTGTAACTTTGGATGGATGGATGTAGATGAAAATGAATTTTCTATATTGTGTAGTTAGAGTCCAAGAGAATGGAGGCATCATCATGGAAAAGGAGAATTTATTGGCCAGTAGGCAAGGATATTGTGTTTAGATTCATTATAGAGTATAGTAGCTTAAGGGATTTTGGCCCCTAGGTAATAATAATAATAATAATAATAGGTCTATTTTATATGAGGATTTTTGAAATATGATGTTTTGGCTTGTGTTGAAACTTGAGCTAAGTTATAGAGTTAAGATATCTTGAAGGGTCTGGTTTCTTTTAGAGGGTTTTTTTGAAGATTATAATTTTGCATGATGAAATATTTGAATTTCTATAATTCTTCGTTAGCCTTAAGATACTTTTGAATGTAAATGGCAAGACCACAGTGTGACACACCCCTTTGTTATTTATATTGTCAAAACCTTGCCCTTATTCTTAGTGTATTCGGTGGAATGCCTACAAAGTGTAAGAAACTACAGGCATTCCATTTTCAAAAATGCCTCGCATCATTTGTTTTCCCATGATACCCACTTGGTATAACAGGAATGTAAGTGCCTTTAATTCTTTCTCTATTGCTAATAATTAGTCCCTCAGCTTTTCCTTGTTTAATGCACAATTCAAACAAACAAACAAACAAACAAACAAAATAAATTAAAAACATAGAAACAAAATAACAGAAAAAAAAAAGAAACAAAACAACAAAAACGAACAAATGTCACTAAAGTTAAAATAAAATAAGGTTGCCTAATTAACCCAGGTTTTGTTTTTCAAACTCCTCAAGTAGGTCCATTGCCGAGTTTCCCAGCATTAATTAGCATTAAAAGTGCTGCTGAACATCTATGAAATGCCCAGGTCTAGATGTTGCTAATTTTTATTTTATTTTTCGAAAAATAGCCAAAAAATCCATAGAAATTCTCATGCTTTTAAAACATTTTCTTGAAAAATTTCCACCAAGTTGCCCCCAACAGAATTGGCTGAGACTATTTGTGTTTTTTTTTCTGGTGGCGAAATTCTGCAACTTGGCAATTTTTTTTCAGGAAATGAAAAAAAAAAGAAACCACAACCATTTCTGCTTTTCACAGATTTGTTCTCCATTTTTCGAAATAAAAATAATTAAATTAGCCACATTTAGATCTAGACACTTCATGAGTGGTCACTTGTAGAAGTAGCACTTTTGTAAAAATGTTACAGCCCACCTAAGCCCACCTAGGACAATTGCCATTTAATGCTAATTAATGCTGAGGATCCTCGCCACTGGACAAGTGTTTGTTTGCTGATAATTGATTTTTTCATATCTATAGCATAGGTTTTATTTTTAAACATTGGTGTGTCATTTAGGTTATCAATATTTTATGAGTAATAACACCATCAGTTATGCGTAAGAGCAGGTTATCACATAACCAATTGATAACCCCTGGTTATCCTACTGGCTATTAGCCAGTTACAAAGTTTAAAAAATCATTTTTGGTATTATATTTATAAAGTTATTTAAAAATTTAGGATTGATAACCCTCCTGGATGATAACCAAGTCATCCATCCCCCTAGGTTCTGGGTAGGTTATTAAATTCTGAATAGGTTATTAAATTTTAATACAAGTTGGTTAGGTTATTAACCAGTTTTTAAAAACTCAATAACAGGCCAAGACTGCACTTGGGCTAGTTGAAGAGTTTGAACAAAAAACAAAAAACAAAAAACTCTGAGCCAAGTTGTGTATTATATACTGAGTTTCAACATTTCATACTCAGAATGAATAAAATGCAAATAGCACTGAAAGAGGGGATTTCCTTACTTTGCAGATACCACTGAGAGATGGGGTTTTGGGGGGGGTGAAAGGAGGCCCAAAGACAGGGTGACTTTAGGGATAACTCTAATATAATGATCCTCCTTTACAGAATGGTTAAAAAAATTTGCGTGAACTGTAACCGCGTGGTGTAAATAAGAAACAACAAAACAAAAGCCGCAAGTGCGCACCGGTTGCAAGCAAATAGTCGTTAACTAAAATCAGTCATGACCCAACTGGCCGTTGCTACAACGACGGTGTAGCACGTGACTCAAGCACCAAACGTGCAACCACACGGTTATGCATAGCTCCGGCTTGATAATGATGATGATGATGATGAATGTGTGGGGACACGAGACGCGTTTAAAGGATTGTGCAAGAGATTCAAGAACAAATCGCTGATGAATCCGCTGAACATCCGATTCTCCACCTCGAGAGTAGCGGATCCACTTAAGTAGAACACCAATGTTCACGGATCACTAGTTACAATACCAAGCTTACATGTGTGTCAACTAGGTAACCGAAGAGAGACTCGAGACATGCACAGAGGTCCAGAGAGAGAGAGAGTGAGAGTGAGAGAGAAAACTTGAGGCTTGAGCACTAGATAGAGAACCACCCATCATCTTCAAGCTGAGCAGTTTCTCCTTTCTGAGAAAACTCCTCAGCTCCACCAACAAGGAAAGTAGTAGAAGCTAGCTGGCTCTTGAGATCTGATGATCTTGTTTCGGGCTCACTAGAGTATGCTTGCCGCGCTAACAGCAAAGGGTACTGCTGCACTAGTCCGGTTCTTTTTTCATCTGTGGAAATAATCAGAATCTGAGATCAGCATACAGTACTCGCCGTGACTACTTCGTCTGCGAGAAGCTAGTTGCAGAATATATAGAGCGACGTGGGTGGAGGTTTTGCAGACACCTTGAAGCTAGCTGCTGCTGCTACTACCTAGAAATCTGGTACTGATCAGTGAGTGGTTTCATCGTATAAACAGCAGCTGGATTCCGTTGTTGGTGGCTGCACACGCACACCAAGCACCAAGTTAGTGGCTTCAGGTTCAAGCTGCAGCTAAAGTAATTGAATATGAGTACGATGGGGTCGACGGAGTTGCGGCGACAAGTGCGGCTCAGTTTGTGCTTGTTGATGTTGTTGTGTAACTACGTCGAGTTTGGGATTGCTGGCTATCCGGACTCATGGGTGCTGATACAGAAGAACGGTGGTGTGTCGGCGATGCATACTGTGCTGCTACATACCAACAAGCTGGTCATCTTCGATAGAACTGACTACGGTCCTTCGCAGATCAGGCTGCCGAATGGTATCTGCAGGAGAGACCCGAACGATTTAGCGCTCAAGGTGGACTGCTGGGCGCACTCGGTGGAGCTAGATCTCGCCACTAACACGATCCGACCTTTAGAGGTTCTAACCGATACTTGGTGCTCGTCGGGTGCCGTCACTTCGGATGGGACCTTGACGCAAACTGGCGGGTGGAATGATGGAGGGAGGACAGTTCGTCTGATGGGGACTGGACCTACTGACAATTGGCGTGAGTTTGAGAACTCCTTGGCAGTAGCTCGATGGTATGCATCTGATCAGCTGCTGCCTAATCAAGCGATCATAGTTGTTGGAGGTCGAGCTGCATTCAGCTATGAGTTTGTTCCAAGGCCTAAAGGACAGGGAGTTTTCAATCTCCCTTTCTTGGCAGCTACCAATGAAGCAGGCGCCGAGAATAATCTCTACCCTTTCACCCATCTGCTACCTGATGGAAACCTTTTTATCTTCGCGAACAGAGACTCTATCCTCCTCAACTGGAAGACTGGTGCGGTATTACGCAACTATCCAACAATTCCTGACGGACCTCGCAACTATCCATCCTCTGGATCCTCAGTCATGCTCCCCTTGTCAGCTGCTAACGGATTCACGGTTGCTGAGATCATGATCTGCGGGGGTGCACCAGATGGAGCTTTCCAGAAACGGAATTTCGCCATAGCGTTACAAACTTGTGCTCGTATGGTTGTGACTGCAGCCGCTCCTAGATGGACCGTATCGCTAATGCCTATACCACGAGTGATGGGAGACATGCTGATCTTGCCGACTGGAGAAATACTCATCATCAATGGAGCTAAGCAAGGAACAGCAGGTTGGGGAAATGCAAGAACGCCTGTACTAACACCAGTACTCTACAACCCAACTACATTCAGATACCAAGTGATGCGAGCCACCACCATTCCCAGGCTCTATCATTCTTCCGCAGTTGTTTTGCCTAGTGGTGAGATCTTCGTGGGTGGCAGCAACCCCAACGAAGGGTATGTATTCTCTGGCGTTCCTTTCCCCACAGAGCTTCGCTACGAGAAGTACAGACCGTACTATCTCAATCCCGGCTACAACTTACGACGACCCAACATAGTTGGATCTCCCGCGGAAGTGTTGTATGGCGCAGCTTTCAAAGTCACATTCTCACTAGGAATGAAACCAACAGGTGTTCTCTTCCGTCTCTACTTCCCTTCCTTCACGACTCATACATTCTCGCAGAACCAAAGAATGCTGGTTTTGAGAGCAGGTGCGGTGGTTCCCGTCGGCAGACTCTACACAGCCACCGTGTTCGGTCCTCCAAGTGCCGTTCTAGCACCAGCTGGTTATTACCTTCTCACCATCATCAACTTCGGCACTCCTAGTCCATCAGTCTGGATACATATCGGCTAACCTCCTGCAGCGACAGCAGCAGCAGCAGCAGGAAGAACTAAGATTACTGCTCCAATCCTACTGCACCAGAAGTTCTTCACATCTCTAGACCAGATCTGCATCATCATGCACATCATGCATCTTTTTCCTGCATTCTAGAAAATTGTTGTTCCATTTAAATTCTTTTGTTGACCACTGAATTTTACTTTATTTATTTTAGTTTTTTAGTTTTGCAATAATAATACGGGGCTGCGTCTTGATGATGATGATGATGAAGATATATCTATAAATTATTCTTCCTGTACTACAGCGACGCTCCCATCATGATGATGATATGTTCCTTCGATCCACTCAAATTATACCAAGCAACAGCTTAGCTAACTAGCTAGCTAGCTAGCCAACAAGCCAAACAAGTTCATGTATGAGTTTCCACTACTCTAGTTTTCAATTGAATCCTTTTCAGGTGCAGCTGCTGATTTTTTACATCAAGCAATACTTGGCAGCTGTGTTGTACATACATGTTCAGCAATTATCCAAGTTATAATTATACTCATATATATGAATTCATTGTGTTGTTAGTCCACATGAGTCCTGAGCAAAATCAAAGAAAAAGGTGAGTGAATTTATTGATTTTTGAGAGATTTTGTTATATGTCATGAGTTTCACCTGAAGACTGGATTTTTTATTAGCAAAGCTTACGGCTGCTTTACTGTTTATTAGAGTAAGTTCCATGGTATTCTAGAGTCTTGCCATTGTGTTTTTGTCTAGATCAACAACAGTGTATCTCTGATCCCTGGATTATAATTTTTGTGTAAAATGAAGTTGTGGCAATAATTATTTAATTTTGCCTACTAATTAATTTCAAGTGTTGATCTTTTAGACTACAGGTCAGGCTTCTCTTCAATATCAAATTGAGCTCTAGAGCTGTCTAACTTGTTCAAAGTTTTGCAAAAGACATTGGGGAGGACTGGCCAGGGGCAGGCTGGTACTAGTTTTTTGCAATATTGAAACTTGGAGCTTAATTTTGGGTTGGAACTGGGAACTTGTGTTTGGCTTGCAAACTTCACTTGGGTCTTTTGTTTGATTGGGTTGGAAACTTTTTCAAGGAACTTGTTTTCAAGGCTTGCAAACTTCCCTTGGGTCTTTGTTTGATTGGGTTGGAAACTTCTTCAAGGAACTTGTTTTCAAGGCTTGCAAACTTCCCTTGGGTCTTTGTTTGATTGGGTTGGAAACTTCTTCAAGGAACTTGTTTTCAAGGCTTGCAAACTTCCCTTGGGTCTTTGTTTGATTGGGTTGGAAACTTCTTCAAGGAACTTGCTTTTGGGTTGGAGATTCAAGCTTGAACTTGTTTTTTAAGGGGCAAGGTTCTTTTAGGCACAATAGGCTTGTTCTCAAAGGGGTAAACAATTTACTTTCCTGGACTTCTTTAAATTGCAAGGGTCAATTTTTACTCGTTAGAGCAGGGTTCTTTAAGGAGTGAAGTAATAAGGGATTTTGACTACTACTGAAAAGGAGCAATGAAGGGCTTGAATAGATCTGACACTCAAGATAAAGGATTCTTGTCACTTTCTAACCTACTAACTAGAGGTGAAGAACTAAGGAACCACTATGTGTTGGTGCAATGTGAATGGGTTGGTTTACTTCAATCTAGTTCAATGTCCCTCTAGATCAAAATTTAGTGGTTCATCAGCATTTTCATCCTAGGATTATCCATCACATGGAGCATGTGTGTGATCACATAAGGTCCAAAAGTTCACAAACTTGTTGGAAGTTAGTGAGTATCATCTATGGATGCTTGTGAGCTTTAGTCAGGTTCATTATGACCACAAACCAACCATTCATTGGAATATTGGCAATTTGTGCTGCTATTTTTGGTCCACCAGCCCATTCATAAGTCTTGACATGTGCATCACTAACAGAGGTTGAATTGCCTAGTTTGTGAAAATTTTAACATTTTGGAACAATTTCAATTCTAGGGTTATTTATGTTTTAATGCACTAAAGGTGCATTCACACTTGGTGTTAAGGACTCTAGTATTAAGTCCCCTAGAACCAAGCTAGTCATTTAGGACCTAAACCTTTTTACCATGACTTCAGATTTTATGTTAAGTTAACATTCACTTAATATTAAACAACTGCCCATTTAACATTGGGTGCCACCTAAGATGCCACCTTGATTTTCACTTAACACTAACTTGACAATAGGTGTGAGTGAAAGTACTAAAATCCACTATGACATTGAAATGAACAATATTAATTTGGAATATTCACTAAAGTATAATGCTTATTACATGAGCTAAAAAGAGGGACCATCATTTTTAACTAATAGAAAGTTTAACCCATGTAATAATATTTTTAGATGAAGGGAATAATTTGACACCAATGAAAGTAATGTCAATCTTGATCATTGTCTCACAAAATAGATGTCCCATTGAAGGCTACAGATAATAATTTTAGATTAATGACCAATGAAAACATTAATTTGGGAATTCAATGATCATCAATGTTTCATAAATAGAATTGACAACCTAGTAAGGTATGTGAGGATTCTCATTCCTTATTTAATTCTAGCTCGATACATTATAGAAAAGATGTTAGGTTAATTCAGCCTTTCATCATGCCTTGGCATTTGACTTCATATCTCCAAGTTTTGGTTGTTTGCGTTTTTACTAAAGAGGTTCCTAAGATGGCATTATGGTGCTTCACTAAAACCTTTTAGAGACTCATGCAATATTCACATACAATCAACACCAGTGACATTTTTGGTGGAATATTTCTACTATTTTGTGGATTTTTTTTGAGAAAATGCATTTTGCAACATGTGGTTTTTCAGTGCAAAATGTGTTTTTTATTGTCAAAATTTTCCACTTTTGCAAAATCAAATAAATAAATAAAATTAAACATTGATTAACACACTGCATCATTAATGCACATTTATATACACTTGAACTCAAGATCAAAAAGCAAGTTTAGTTATTTGAAATTGAAGTTAAAATTTATCATTTGTGTATGTACAACACTCCATCATAACTACATTGTATTTGAAATGTAAATGAAATACTTTGCATTAAATGCACAGTGATATAATTGTTGCTAGAGTACCAAAAATCTTTACTTGGAGCTTATGAAAATAGGTGGGAACTGCTTTAAATTTGTATTCATAATTTTTGTATCCTTTCTAAGAATCCTTGCCAAGGGAGGGGGACATTACTTGAAAAAAATACAAAATATGTGAGTAGAAATATAGGGTGCAATATGTTGGTTGTTGAGTAAAAATTACAAGTTAATTGACTTAAAAATAGGCTATGTATATTTTGAAAATAGGATTATATTTGATATAAGGTATGTGTAAACCTCTAATATTAAAAAATTATATAAAAAATAGCACATGCATTAAAATTTTAAGGTATTAGTTGTTAATATGTTCAATTATTGTGAAATTATGTTTTGATTATTGTGGGGTGTACATTGTGCATGATGATAACATTTTGGACTATGAAAAGTGTAAAAAGATATATTGGTTGGATTGTTTTTATGCAACTTCTTTGGATGAATTTGTGATTGATAAAGGTTTATAAATTGCAGTTTTTTTTCATTTGAATCACATTCCATAGTTTCATTTCTGCTTTTAGTTCCACATTTTTTTAACTAAAAATTTAAATTAATAGAGGGTATTGAAATTGAATGTTAGAAAAATAATAGTAAACAAATATAGGGTGCTTAAAATATGTGCATATTAAAAATATATGTAATAATAGGATGGGGGAAAATATAAATCCAAAACTTAAAACCCCCCAAAACAATTGTTTAATGCACATAAATCACAAAAATAACATTTAGTGTCCCTCGAGTAAGAATCACCAACTTGAACTTTGGAAATTCATAACTAAATTATATTACTCAATTAATCAATCAATAACAAAATCAAATAGAATACCATCTAAATTATCTTTCAAATTTTTATTTAAGAAAAAACCCCCAAAATATCCATCAAAAGTGTTCCTTACCAAAAGCTTCAAGGAACATAACCATCATTATTTTCTTGAAACTTTTTGCTTCTAGGAAATGTTTAGGAACATCAAAATTAGAAATTTTTTTATTACATTAAAGTTTCATAGTTTGTACAACCTAGTTAATATATTTACTATTTTTAAAAATAAAAACCCTTCTTTAAATGTTTTTTATATTTTCTTAAAGTTCAATGGGTTTGGAATAAAATGAAAGTATGATGTTCTTTATGGTACCACCCAATCATGCTTTCACCTTTATTTTTCTTATAAACTCCATGTAAGAATATATGGCAGTTAATTGAAAAATGCAACTAATGCAATGAAAAGTGAAGCATGGGGTTTTTGCTTGGGAATTTTACTACTTGAAGCTCTAGTCTTGTGTTCAACATGGTTGGGGGTTGGGTTGTGGGTGCAAGAACATTGATATGACATGGGACAAAACAAATCTTTTGATTAGATTGAGGCTCAACTCCTTAACAATGCTTCAATTGTTTGAAATTGTTTGTCCAACATACTTTGTGAACTTTTCTATGAAATTATGAATGATTCATTGGTGAATTTGCATTATACAAAATTTGGATTTGTGCAACTTTTTGGTTTGAATATGTGAGTCCACATCCATGTTCAATTTTTCATGTGTTATGTTCACTAAAGTGAGGATTGAGGCTTGGGGTTTTTGCTCAAATAATATTTCATTATTCTTGCATTTTGATAGTTGAACCTTGAATTTTACATGTCATGCATGATTATTGGTTGAGTTGGGTTGTGAATATAGGAAACAATATATTGTATTTGGCAAAGTCTCTTTTGAGACTTGGGTTCAACTCCCCTAGGAGTGCTTTGTTTGAGTTTGTTTTGTGGAACTATTTTCTAAACTTTAGTTTGAAATTTGAATGCAAGTCCTTAGTAAGATTTGCACCATGCATTGGTGTAGCTCTTTGGCTGGAATAAGCAAATTTCCATGTTCAACTTTTCTATTTAATGTATGTGCAATGTTCACTAATTGTCGAATTGCACAATTTGCATGTGTTTGAAATGCCAATGGGCCTTCAAAAAAAACTAGAAAGTTGAGAAAAGTTTGTTTTTAAGCTACATGATGTAATCAATTGCATGACCACATAAAATATTATTAGACAAAAAAATTCATCACCAATTTATGGCTCAAATAGTCATAATTCCCCCTTGCAGACTAGAGCTAGTGTGATAGTTTCCAAAAAATGCCAGATTAAAAATCTTGATAAGAAAGCTTCCAAAATGAAATTTGGGTTCCTTCTTTTCCGCTTGAACTAATTACTAAAGACAATGAAAACATAAGGCCATATATTTTGGCATGCAATGTTAAACAGGGGAAAAAAAAAAAACTATTTAAAATATTTTCAAATTTAAAATAAAGTGCCAAAGGAATATTATTTGACCAATTTTAGATCTTTAATCACTCCTTGAGGTGTTTCCTTGAGATACCACCCAATCATACTTCACTTTGTGCACTTCAACAAATAATTAAAAACAAAATAGTTGGTGTCAAACCTCTAATTATTTCAATGGAGATTATCACTAATGACATAAATGGAAATTAACATTAATTGTTAGGTGTATACATGATTGGCCTAAAATGTTTGTGGAGAATATCAATGATCCAAATAATCATCGAAGACGTCATTTTGTAGATTAACATTGATATATTGAAACATTTCCTTATATTATTGAGTGCCAAACCTTTGGTTTTCTTTTCAAAATCATCATTTATTATGATCGCCATTAATTTGAAAGGAACCAATGAAAGGAAATCATCCTCCATTTAACTTTGATGCCCTTTACACAAATCAACCGTTAATCTTATTGAGTATGTCAAAAAAATGTAAGGTGGGGTAAAGTGTAAAAGGATGTTCAATAAATCAATTTTAATCCCAAAAATGATTTCTTCAAGATTTAGGGGATCATTTTTGGGGAGATCTTTTTTTGGATTAACATTAATCTTGTAAACAAACATTCTAGGCCAACCTATGTGTACATGGATTTTTAGTTATATCATTAGCACTAATCTCCTCTTAAATAAAACATATGTTTGACACCCATTACTTTACCCCATAATATAGTTTTTTGACATAAGTAATAAAATAATTAATTAGTTGATGTGTAGAACGGGCATCAAAGGTAAATGGAAATTGAACTCCTTTTATTGGTTCCAATTTTCAAGTTAGCATTGATCATAGTATAAAATGATTTCAAAAACATAAGCAAAGGTTTGGCACCCACTAATATAATGCCTACTAGTGCATGTGCTTCAAATAATAATTTTGACACAATGCAAGTTGCCCACATGAGAAAGAAGACTTTTAATAAAATAAGCAATCACATACAAGTCTCAAGGAGTAGCCATAAGATCCTTCCCTAAGCTCTCAAAGAGAAAAGTCTTGAAAAATGATTTGGTTTCAAGATTAATGGAGGTGGCTTCATCCATGCAATGTAGCCCCATCATGTCCATGTTATGGAAGGAAAATGCACATTGCAAAAGTGGTGAAGTTCATATTTGGAAGAATTGTCTTTTAGTTCCAACAAAACATTACTTTTGCATTGCCTAACATCTACTACTCTATTACAAAACTTATATTTTCTTAACAATGGAAAGCTAAGAAAATTAACATATATTTATCTTGCAGTTAAGCTCTATCAAAGTCCAAACATATGATCTAATAAGGGGAACAATGACAAAAAAACATTTCATGGTGGCCAATCTAGTTTTTTTCATGGTGAAATTTCACTAGCTTGAAAGATTTTCATTAAATGGCCCAAAAAATTATCTTTCAATTTTCTAGTTGCCAAATTTCAAGAATTGTTTTTTAATTGCTAGATTTTTTGTGGTAAATACTAGTATTTGTAGCAAAAAATATAAATGGATGTTTTAGTATTTTTATTTCATTTTTTTTCATATAACCAAATTTGGCCACATTATCATCTTATCATTGAATACCACTTCAAAAACATCACATAAATAAAATCAATGAATCAAAAGCAGTAATGGCCATGTTTTGCACCAATCTTGGGGGTATGATATTAACCACCAAATTCCTTTAAGGTATAATCATAGATATGTCCAATACATGTGTGCATTTTACTTATCAATGATCATTTTTTGAAAGACCCAAGTTTATAACAAATCAATAATCCTTAAATGTTCAATTACCTAGCCCCCTCCCTCATAACCTTTATTCCAAAAGTTTGAAAGATCACCTTGCCTATATTGAAATATCTGAATTGCTTGTAAGTTAAAAATACAATTTTACCTAATCATATAACCAAAGGATTCTTACAATTATTTTAAGTTATTTATGTTTGGTTATGAATGTAAATATTGTTACATGCAATCTATGTTACCTTTTCTGTTGTGGCTTACATAACAATATTTTGTGCAATAATCACATTTGTAACAATATTGCATGTTCATATCACAATTTTTTATATATTTTTCGATTCCATTTATCATAATTGGTTTTTAAATGAGCCATGAGCAGGTTGAAGAGAGCTTTATTTTTCTTCTTTAACTTTCTAATTTTAAATATCCAACAAAGATATCAAAATATTTTTTAATGGATCTCATTCTTTCCAATATTTTGCTAAATAATATATGTTACATAGTCAAGGTGGTTATCATAACCTAGATAACAAAATCCAACAATTTTATCACAAACAATTTGTGTTCAAAGAGATGAAATTAAAAGTCCACAATCTTCTCTCATTCAAACCCACCTTCATATTCTTCTAAATATCAACTTTAATAAACTTTTCAAGCTAAAAGGCAGAGGACAACTCACCCTAGGATATTAGGTCAATTTTTGCTAATAGATATTAACTTATTTAAATTATCCTTTTGTAACCAACATTTCTTCAAATTTGTAAGTATCCCAACCACAAAAAAAATATTATCACTTTCAATTTGACCAACATTGCCATCATGACACGTTGGATTCGATAAGGATCAAGTTGTATAATAGGTATTTTTAATCCATAGTTGCAAGAGAAATTCTTGGAAGATTTTAAGAAGGAAGAATTTTTTTTTTAAAATGATTAATCTGATATTTGATTTTCCAATGAATTATGCTCTTGGACTAAATATTTTAATGATAAAATTTATTAATACTTGTCCATTTTTTGCAACTATCCATTTGTGTAGGATGTGGGAGTTGGAGCAAGCTTTTAACCTAGATACACCTTCGTTTATTGAATTGGTGAGAGGTATTGTGCATGGGCACCCTATGGATTTAAACAATTCAAAAGATTTAAGTTCATGGTGTTATTATTTGGCAAGCCTTCACAAATAACAACACACTACACCAAGATGCAAGCTTATTAGTAGTTTGTTGCAAACTTATAATAGAGGGATTGCTTCAATGTTTGACATGCCAATTGTTGATGCTACAAATGTGTTGGTGAATTACGTAGGGGTAACTAAAAACATATTGAAACTTGATTATGGTCCAATGCATACTTTTATTATCATTTTCAAATGCAAATGGACGAAATCAAAAAACAATCAAGGAAATCCAACCTATGTAAGGGATGATGTTGGATTCCTTATAGTGTATTTTTTACACAAATTGCCTCTAACGTTTGAACCTTTCATAAATTTTCCTATTCAAACAACATAGGTGTTTTTCTTTGGTGATTTAAAAAGACCAAGTTGAAAAGTTGTTTTGCGAAAAGAAGGTCAATTTAGGAGAGAAGTGACACATACAAAAGATATGTTCATTGTAACAACAATGGAAATAGATGGCTTGAATGCTCCAACTGAACTCCTTACACCACCGAGTATTACATCCATTATAAGCACCATAAAATTGTTAACTTAGTATAATCCACTATAACTAAAATCTTCTAATCATCCCACTTCAAGCATCTAATTTCATCTTAGGGTTCATGTATTATGGCATTAATTTATGGACTTATAGTGGGTTTTACTTTGCTTTGCTATTTGGTAAAACCAATTTAAAGTGCAAAGATTTTAATTTTTTCCCTTGAAACTTATTGAAGTTAAACAAGAAAGTTGATATGTCATATCTAATTGGTAACAAGCTATGGATGAACTAGTAATCTTGTCAAACTTTTCTATTGTTTTACTAGATTTGTGTTTAACATTTGTTATAGGAAAAACTTCAAGAAATAGTTTGAAGATGCCTTTCTCTAATCAATCCCTTCAAGAAAACACGTAGCTTTAACAAGAGTCTTTTGTCTTTAAGTTTTTGCTTATAAACCTTAACAAAAAATTGTCATGAGAATGTAACAATAATATTTCCACATCAAGAAAGATTTTTTCATAAATGTCAGAAGATCATATATCATTAATTTTGCCACACCACAAAAGAAATACCATGAGATCATATCATTTTTTACCACACCACAAAAGAAATGCTATTTGATCATATCAATTTTTTTCCCACACCACAAAAGAAATGCCCATTTAGGGTTCCAAAACGCCAAGAATTTTTGAATTCTCCAGAATTCATTCAATCAGGTGGTGCTGGCTTTCAATTGCTTCCTGACCCTAAATTCAATCAGGAACCCTAACCCTAAATCCAGCAGGAACCCTAACCCTAACTTTCACTGTGGGGTGAGATTGTGATTCAATAGGCCACAAGAAATTAAATTTTATTCTCCCAAGAACGACTTCAAACTATCTGCTGCGTGTCGTAAGATCGATTGTCTCCTCTGCATCTTGCAATGGAAATCGAAACTCTGGCAGTCGTGGACAGGAAGTTCAGTGACAGATTGTAGAGATGGCCAATGTCGTGTGATGGTGTTTTTCTTTCCTGTTTTTTGTTGTTGTGGATTTGAGATATGGCCGCAGCTCCTGTGAGATATATATTCTTCTCATGTGTGGTTGTGCTCTAGATACACTTGGGTTTCAATGATGCTTTTGCTAACCCTGAATCCTGGAAGAACCATGACACCGACAACGGAAGTTGTGGAGGAAGACGAAGAAGCATCTTCTTCGTCTTGCATGGTCCATGGCACCACAGATGTCATGAACGAGGCCTGGAATGCTTGACCCTTGCGTGCTCGAAAGATCCTAGCTGGGCAATCAAACGAGAAAGCGAGTCTGTGCACAAGCCATACGGCTACGGCGGGCTTGCAAAAGCTCTGGTAGAATTCCGTGCACGGGTGTCGTTTGTGGCGGTTGATCTTCGCCGAGTGTTGGGTGTTGCCGAAGAGAAGGAGCTCTGTGTGTTCATCCACTATGGCTTGGAACTTCTGGAAACAGAATTGTCGCAGGAAGTTGTCATGCGGTTCGTTGTTGATAAGGATCGAGACCGTGTTCGTGTTTCGCCTGTAGAGTTGGAATTGGTTGAAGCAAGCTTGGGTATATTGCTGCTGATCAACATCCCAGCTCATGCAGCTCTCGATGTTGAAGCTCTCGTTCTCGAAACCCTCATACAGACGACGGCAGATGAAAGCTTGAACAAGGAACTTGGAGTGGTTCTCACTCGATAGCAAAACGTCTCCTGATTCCTTTCGTATCCGATCTTCAAGGGTTTTCCGATTGTTCAGGTCTGGTATCTGGATCATCTTCTGTATGAAAGTCTTTGCAAAGCTGTTGGTTGCTTCCTTCACTGCACTGGTGGCGTATTCCAGGATTTTAGGAGACGGTGCTGTGTCGTCATCCTTGTAAGAGCCAGTTGGAATGGTGGTGGTGGCGGTACTCCAATCGGACCAAGATTTTGCTGCTACAGATTTCTCCTTCAGAACTACCATGTCTGTTTTCAGATGCGCAAGCTGGTCTCTAAGAGACGCGATTTCACGGTCTTTACTTTCGAGGATCTCATGCATTCTAGCTATAGATTGTGCCTCTTTTGATGCTGCTGCTGTGGATTGCTCCTGCATAATGACAACCTTTGTCGTCAACTGCTCGGGCTTCTGTTTCAGAGAGACGATCACATGGTCCTTGCTCTCACGCAGTACTATAGGACCTGCTGCTTCTGTCGACGGTCTCTTTCGCGAAGACTGTGGGCCTCTACTGGAGAAAGTTCCCTTCTGAAAGTCTCCTTGCTGCTGCTGCTGCTGCTGCTGCTGCATCTGAAGAAGAAGATGGTGATCTCCAGGCAGCCTTCTTCCCTCCTGCCGCAACGGCTGCTGCATCTTCAGATCGTGTCCAGACCCAGGTTTGGCCAAACTTGAACGATTCCTCCTGGAGTTGTTATGGAGCAGCAGCGCACTCTTCTCATCATTGCGCCGCGATTCTCTCCTCATGCTGCTGCTCCTTGCTCCGGATGATGTCGATTTGTTTACCAGCGCAACAACTGCATTGGCACCAGACTTGCAGGACATGTTGCCCCGGTCTTTCGTCCGCGCAAACTTCGGACCAATAACTCCTCTGTGGCTAACGGCTGCTTTCCCCTGCCGCCGCTCTGGTCTGATTTCCTTGTCGTCGATGAGCCTGGGGTTCTTATGATTCTGAGTTCTGTTTCTGTGTGATCGTCAATTGCGTGCCAAGCAGTTTCTCTTCTGTTCCTCAACCGGCAGCCGCCGCTTGTTCCAGCTTCTCTTTTGAGAAGTGCAGACGTACATGGACTAGAGAATTCAGCGATGATCAATCCAGGAATCAACTGCAACATAGGAATGATCACGAGAGCACCACTAGCGGCCTTGCTTCTTCATCTGCCCAAAAAGAGACGAGCACCCAAAATCAGCTACACAACGAATGACTCGGGGAGGCCTCTCTGGAAGCAATCGCAGACTGAGCACAACGATTGCTTGCAATTAGGTACCCACTCTTTGTTTTGACTGTGGAGGATCATCCCAGCTTACAACACATGAAGTAAAGCTTTCCAACAAAGGTGAAACTCGATTAGGTACCGACTGTAGTAGACATGCAGCATGAGGTTGATGACGATCGTGATGAGGTTTGTGGGCTGGTGACAGCATCATGATCGATCAATGCATGTACGCGGAGAGAGAAAGAAAGAGCAACTTCATCACCATCTTCTTCCTTCCCGTCCGGAGCATCCCGGAGGCCGACGACTTCTTGGCCGGGTGTGGTGGATTACACGGCCATTGCAGCAGCAACAGCTCTTGCCTGGTGGTTAGCTCCCCCAAGTTCCGCGTTCCACCAGGACTTTTGCGGGCAATCCCGACGACATTACTACCGACAATCGCACGCGAAGGGAGCCAGCCCTAAACCCTAAAGCCATCAAAGTGGTGTTATCCATCCGTTCCAATCAAAACAGTCTAAACACTTTCACCAAAAAAACTGGTTCACCTAATGTGAAACCGGTTCTAATAAGGTAAAACCTCCAAAAGTTGGATCGAATGCAATAGTCCCTGTCCAATAGAATCTGAGGTGTTATTGGGAACTTCTTCATGCACAACTTGGAAACTTGGGGAGCCCTTTGAGAAGCTGATGGGAACACATTGGGAACAAAGGAAAGAAACAGACATCTTCCTCATGTTAGAAGAGTCAAGCAATAACATGGACGATCATCCATAGAAAGATGTAGAACAAGTGACGATTATCTAATGATTTCTAAATTTCCATGGCACAATGAAATTTCCAATTGGATGATCAAATTCCATTGGAACCCTAAATCTCGATGAAATTTCATTGTCCCATTCAAAATTTCATCCCAATGCATTCATTGAGTAGTGCAAATAGGTGGTGATTTTAAATAAAATTTAATAAATGTAGATGAATAATTGTACCTTTTTTTAATGGATCATAGTGGTAGTGAACTTATGTCATTTTTTTGTATTTTTTGTTGGACTGGGGCCTTTTTTTGGGGGAAAAGGTCACTTGAACCCTAAATGACCAAGTCCAGGTGACCATCAATATTGGGCGGGTATCAACGTTTAAATATACTAGCTGGTACTCATATTGAGTACATACCAGTAGTCCATATACCATGGGTTCCAGCCTGGTACCCGTCCAATACCCGTGTCCTTCTTCTGGGTTTGGTGTGTTGTTGGGGGATTTGAAAAAACCCTAGGGTTTTCAGGCTACAGTTGCTGCCGAGAGAATGTGAAGCGTGAGGGACGGGGGTGGAGCGGAGTGGAGGAGTTGGGGAGAGAGGAGAGAGGCTTCTCACCAGTCGCGGTTGTGGGCGGAAATGGCGTGATTATGTTTCTTGAACAGTTTGGACCTGGTATGTGTGTAAGCTTTTAATTCTTGGCTGAAATCCTCTGTTTTTTGTTTTTTTGGGGGTGCGCGATTGTGGGGGAGGGGGGTGGACATGAGTTTGTTTCTGACTTCCTTGCTGTTGGTGATCGATCACGACGCTAATTCTATGTGTTGTGCAGTGGGCTGAGTGAAGGTTTTTGTTTAGGGTTTAGGGTTCTTCAGATGAACCCTGAACTGAATTTCATGCAATTGTTAGAGTTTCAGAAAAGCATTAGGTTGTCATGCTTCTGGCGAATTGTTTTAATTCTCTGCATTAACTTCGAAGCTTGAATGTGCTGAATCTGTGTATTTGGCACTCCAATTCCAGGGTTGGAGGTGTGCTTAGGGTTTATAATGCTCAGCTTGAAAGTCAAGCTTTAATCATGGCTTTGTTAGCCAGGTCTGATGTGACTCTTTGTAGTATTACAATTATGAAGTTTTTCTATTCTGTGTACTGTCATCAGAAAACATCAACAATATAGTTCTGTTGTGGGTTTTGTGTACATACATGTGCAGCCTCTGAGCAACACACCCATTGAAAGCAGTGCTGTAAGGTTGGAAGAAAAAGAAAGCAATTGATATGGCTCTGAGCAATTTTTTGCTGAGTGTTGTGGTTGTGGGAGCTGGCTACATGCTGCTACAGAGTGATGTGCGCCGGTCTGCTGTCACCCTTCGCAGCAACTTGAAACATATTAAACGCTGGCTGGAGCAGGAGACACCTTCTTCTGAAGTTGGCAGGTACCTTCTGTGTTTTCTGTTGGAATTGATGCAAGCACTAGAGGGTCATTGACATGAGCCCATGTTTCTTGCAGAGACCCGGACCTTTACAATGTAAAATTAGTGCCACAAATATGGTATGACAGGTAGATTTCATGCTTGCTCCACCACCTTAAGATGTCCCTTCTTAATCATAGTCTGGTGCACACCTGACTGCTACATGGATCTGTTTTCAACTTCTGTCTAGAGCTGGACAGGTAAAGCCAAAAGAAGTTGAGAGTGGAGCATCACGAAAGGCTGCAGCAAAAGAAGAAATCAAGCACTAGACCTCAATTTGTGTTTGATTCCTATGCTCTGATACAATTTTAGATTTGCATTGTGGCATCACGTGTCCTGGACATCCTATTTCTAGCTTTCCATGCCACCCTGTGTCAGCTTATACAAATGGAGATTTTATGAGGAGATTCAAAATCATTGCTCAAAGTTGGGTGAAGGGGTTTGTTCTTTTTTTCCACCTGGAAGGCAAAGTTGAAGAATGATGTCATTTTTGCTTAAGCATGCCTGCATTGCAATGGAGCTACTGTTTCTTTGCCTGCAGGTGGATACTTTCTAACTGCTATATCCTTTGGAGTGTTGACTGTTGATCGAGTACGACAGTTTGGCATCTACAATTTCCAGCAGCTTTTTTCCGCAGCATCCTTTACCAGTTCTAAAGTAGCCTGTAATTTGATCAAGATAAGGGTGGCCCAGCAGAGTGGCCACTTGATAGGAACTGGGGTACAACCCAGTGTTGTTCCAGAGCCTATCT
This sequence comes from Sphagnum tenellum, assembly GCA_963921925.1. NCBI lineage: Eukaryota > Viridiplantae > Streptophyta > Sphagnopsida > Sphagnales > Sphagnaceae > Sphagnum > Sphagnum tenellum. Next base: position 11,444,085 of record OY998155.1, read on the forward strand.
TAATTTCTTTAGTTCTGACACATGGCCTACAGAGACAGCTAGATGCTTGTCCTTTGAAGGGTCTTAGGCTTCTTCTACAGTTTGGTGCTGTGAAACTGGTAGATTATATGTTGGCTTTGTAGTAATCCATCACAATATCTTTCTTATCTCTGTTGGACAGTGGGCTCACAACCAATTTGTATGAGGTAGAGGTGGTGTGAATTTTGTCAGAGGCTGTGGTCATGTAGCCATCTTAATCTGGAACGGAAAGACCTCGGAGGATTTTTTTGGTGTAGTTGGAGGGCACATTCCTCACTGTAACTTTTCATCCATGAAGTGCAGGCATTTCAACAAATGAAATGCCCCGTATATTTTCTCCTGTGATATGTGGTAGGTATATGATGGGTATCACAGGAAAAAAAATCTAATGGGTCTTCATGCCTGATAAAGCCCTGGGTGGCAGATTTTATCAAAATAACGGCCCGTGTGAGACCATATGACTTTACTTGCCATTTCTATTCTTGTGCCTGACATGTGTTTGGAATCAGTAATGACCATTTGCTATCAGAAAAAGTGGGTACGTGTCACTTCTAATAGCTACAGCTGTTGAGTGCAGGCCAACATGGTGACTGATTCTTTCCTCTGCTTCCAAAAATGCAATAGAAGTTGAGGACAAAGATTTGTGTATAGTTGTTTGCCTGGGACTTTGGGCAGAATGTTACCAGTGTTGGGTGGTTACCCAGTTTGGCTCGTTAGAACTGCTGGTTTGAGTTTCAGTTCGTAGAAATGGAATGAAAACTGGGTCTGATTCCTGGATTCAGAATTGGAACTGGATATTTAAATAAGCTCTGGTTCTGGAACCAGAGCCAAACCCAGACTCGGTTTTGAAACCGGACCTGGGGTCGCATTTTTTTAATGGGCTGGAACCATTGTTTTTTTTTTTTTTAAAGACCTGGAACCAGAGGTTCTTCATAATGAATTGAAACTGTAAAGAACTGGAATCAGAGGTCCTTCATAAAAGTCTAGAACCGCCTGACACAAAATATAGTTATCTGCAAAGTAACCCTGTCTCCACCCTGTCTTTGGGCCTCCTTTCACCCCCTATCACCTCTTTCAGTGGTATCTGCAAAGTAAGGACATTTTATTAAATCTCAGTATGAAATGCTCCAACTCAGTAGGGAAATGCTGAAACTCAGCATTTAGTGCACAAGGTTGGAGACTAATTATAGTAGTTGTACAGGTAAGAGCAGTGAAAATATATGTAGCAACAGTGGAGGCGCTCAGGGAAAAGGAAAAGACAGGATGAAACTCAGTTTACCACCAAAATTGATGATTTTCTGAGTTTCACGCCCACCTTGAATGCTAATGTATTTTTTTGCAGGTTTTTTTTTGGATCTCACCCTGTGTATGACCAAACTCAGGGTTCTGGTGCTATGTTTGTCTTCCTTTGCGGATAACTCTATTGTTACCTTTCTACAGCCACTGTTGCTAGCCAATTAAGTCCATCCAGAAGTTAGCAGCTAGTCATTGCTATGCATGAGGAAGGTGAAGTCCTTATGCTTTATGAAACTCATATATCATACCACTTCTCACATTAGTTCAGGTTTGGCTGGAACTGACACAAAGGTTCCTTCATAATGTTATAGAGTTCTTTGCATTCTTGTAGATATATGTCATGAAAGTGGATGTGGTTTGCAGCTTCGGTTCATCAGGAGTTGGGAGAGCCTGCAAGGTTTGCCGATCTCTTCTGCAAATTGCTGGATTTCATGATTATTGTACTCAAAGTGTGTTGGTGCGACACTACTAATGATGGAAAGCTGGGCAAGGGGAATTGAATCTGGATTGACAAGGCTCTAAGCAATCCAGATCCAATTCTGATCAAATCAGTTGTTTCAGGGACACAAAAAAGGAATCAAGATGGTGCATTTCTACAATGCAAAATCTATGCTCTTTTCAAGATATCTCCAAATAGCTCAATTCTCAGAGTTGCAGTCTACCATCATGATAAACCCTAAGACTACAAAGATGTTCCCTGACAGTTTTAATCAGAGACTTCTAGTTGATGGAACTGGTATTTACACTGATGTTTGCATTGTTGTAAAATCAAGTCATCAAATGCAGAGATGACTGCAGCTGAAGAGAATTGACAAGACCATGATCAAAATCCTTCACTACACTCAATCAACATAATAACTATAGCTTATCCATAAAAGGATGAAATGAGTAACTAACTTCCCGAGCTCACACAATACATGTGTAGGCTAGACAAAAAGACCAAAGAGGACAAGAGAAAATACTTGTGCTCTGTTCAAGGATATGAACTCTATGCAGGAAAACTGGCTTTGAGTGCATCAGAAATGAAGCGGTACTTGTATGTGAAGCCAAGCTCTTGTGCTTTCTTTGGTAGCACCCTTTGGCCTTCCAATACCTGCAAGAGGCACAGAAAAATCATCTACTGGCAATATATGTGACGATCTACAACCACTATCAAGAGCTGATGAAGAAGTTGGTGGAGAGTCATGGCAGCTTGTCACTGCTATTCATGATGAAGGTGATTTTCCAATACTTAAAGGCTGATGCTCATAAGGTTATGACCCCACTCATTGTTGTCATGTTAGTTTTGGTTTCACTGGAACTGCCTATACAACCTGATCCCTACTACAGAGTACATTTCAACATATCGATCATGAAATGTATCCTTACCCACTGTGCAATTTGACTACTTCACATATGCTGCAACAAGGGCCTACAGTCAGATTGCAGATGGAAAAATCATGAACAACAATTTCAGGAGTTATGGGCAAAGGAAAGATGACAAAAGTGTGCTACATTTTCGGTCAGTAACATACCACACTGGCACCTTCTCCGAGAAGAACTCTTAGTGCAAACTCCGGAACTGGAAGCCATGACGGTCGCCCCAACACAGCACCTAGTCTGTCACACATCTCATTCACTCGCACTGGGTTTGGTGCTGTTCCATTTATAACACCTGCTATCAAATGTTCCATGAAAAAAACTTTTGTCACTGATCAAGTTCTTCCATTTCCTTTCTCTATTATGATTCTGTCATGCTACCTTGTGGTGGGCAAACGGTAGAAAGTGGTTATTGACATATATAAGCACCAGGGTGTTAAATCCTGCACAATTAATAAATAAAGAATGCTATGTTGAGGATTCATAGTGATAGGTTTCAGGTTTTGAGAGAGTGGAGATGAACATGCAATTCCTGATCCCTCTTTCAGTGGGTGTTCATAACTAAATGCCTAATCAAGGTTGGACATGGACCTGTCAGTTGAACTGTGCAAAGAAAAAGAAAACCAGATTACCTTCGTATGCAGGGTTGGATAGGGATTCCATGATCAATGAGACTAAGTCATCACGGTGCACCCATGAAATCCTGCACACCAAGAACCTCAGCATCAGAAATATAAACCTTCTTTGATGTGGAATGAAAGCATATACAAAGGAGACTGACAAGTTGGCAATAGATCTAATGTAAGCAGAAATAGAGCCAGGCAAAATAATCATCTAACCATTGCTTTCCAGAACCCAATGGTCCACCTGCAGAAATCGAGAACGTAGGCACCATCTGGGCTGCAGCCATGAAGAAGTGTGACACAAGAAATTGTCATACCTTACACTGCAATGGAAAACTATCAAAGGAACAAAGCTGCACATTGTCTAGTTGTAAAACACCACACAAGCATGTCATACATTTTATCAGCAATGATACACATCTTGACATCAAAACAACAAATCAAAACATTCTTCTGCCTTTGTCTTCTAATCCCAGAGTAACTCCACAACTGCTGCAGATGTCGAAGATGAACTTGTTATTGACAGCATGTAAGAAGATTGACAGTGATGTTGAAGATCAGGGGAGAGGGGAATCAGAAGAGGGGTGACTGATACATGCCTAGAGCACCACCATCTTTGTCAAGCACAATGCCACTGCGGAGGAGGACAAGCCTGGTGCTGTCATCCAAGCCCTGAGCTGCAGCTTCCCACTCTCTGCATACCTGCCCCATCAACATCCATGCCCATTTCCATTTCTCTCATCTCAACTTCTACTGCTTGGCCTACCTTCTACAAAAGAAATATCATCAATCTTTCCCTGTAAAAAAGAATCAAATGTGACCAAAGCTGGGGTACAGCACCTACCTTTGAGTTCTGAAGGTCTGCTTGAATGTCCCATAAGTTGTCAAAGGACATTTAGAGACTTCAAAGTAAGAAAGAGTCATCAGTGATGACACATCCTTACAGACTGTGTCAATGTAGTGTTAGTGGAAGGGAAAATTTCTCACCTCAGCAAGATAGTCCTTTCCAGATGGACTCGTCTCATCAAATGCAGATGTCTCACTTGTGCCTGCACAAAATGCTCAGAATCAATGGTAAATTGTGCTATTGAACCATTCATAGCCATCCAAAGGGAACACAGAGAGGATTTTGCTGCCATACAGGTTTAGGGTTTTTGAAGCTCTCTGTCATCAAACAAGTCATATACATCATTGACAATTTGAGACGAAATCTCTTACCATAGTAGCCCACTGCAGTGGAGCTGACAAGAACTTTCGGTTTCAACTCCATGGGTGCAGCATTGATTGCCTCCACTACCTACACAATTGCCACCTTACAACAATACTTCAAATTTTTTGCACAGTTGAAATGTTCAGAAAAACTTGCACAATCAGATTAGTTGCAGTTCACAACCTGAATGATGAAGAGATGGGCCTAACCTTAGCAGTTACTCCTACTCTGCTCTTTTTGATCTCTGCTTTCACCTGCCACACGTTGGATCAGTTGCTGAGAGTCAGTGTTGCTTGATCACAGTTCTTCGTGTATGAGCTCTCCCCCATCTCATCCATGAAAAGAATATGTGGTTTCCAGCACAAGACGTCAGTAGAAAGTGTTGACCTCTGGAGTCCAGCGTCTGCTGATGGGAAGACCAGCCAAGTTGACCACGCCTGTTGCTCCATGAATGAGTTCCACCCAATTGGCTTCCTCTGCCACCTCCAGGTTTGGATACCTGTGCTCTGGGATTAACAGGCCCCACACTGCCCTCAGCCATACACCAAGCTAGCTGCTTTGCACCTTGAAATAAATCGGCACCCCATCAGATGGAATAGGAGAGAAGTTCTGAATTTTATTCCAGGTCAAAGTTCTTTCTCACCAGGAAACACAGATTGGGCCTTTGAGATTGAACGTGTGAGTATGCGAACTTGGTGTCTGTCTACATCAAAATGTGCAGATAAAACCCATTAGTCAGAGGAGGCTAGAAGTGAAAATTTCAAAGCCCTACCCCAAGTGTTCATGTCACACTGAACTAGCAAAAAGACAAGAAAAACCTTGCATACCAGCAAGAAGCTTTTGGACCAGTCTTGAGCCGATAAACCCTGTTGCTCCTGTGATTGCCACAATCATCTTCTCATTCTGCAACAAAAACCCACTTCACCAATTGAAGCATTTGTTGCAGCTAAAATGGTTCAATCAATTGCTCTTGAAATATGTCGATAATTAGGTCTACAAGGGTACTTGGAGAAAAACCTTAGGTAGATCCATTTTACTTGGACTTGCTTCTGCTCTACATACAAGCTTTTGGTATCCATTTTGTTGTACAGACCTAATTTGCTGCAAATACAAAAGACAACCAGAAAGAGTGTCACATAATTATCCGTGATGTGATCTACAGCAGAAAAACAATCTTACAGCTCTCACTCAAGTTTGTCTCTTCTGAGAATGAGATAGGTATTTTGCATAGTATGTCTGAATTCCTCCTACTTGGTTCCCATTGCTGGAAGATGGACCTCTGTTTTCTGGAAAATATAACCAGTTGACCTAAATGAGTTGATGCAGTCTTTTTTTTAAATATGAACTACCTCCCCCTCTTTCAAAGATTGATTCTACCAGCACAAGACAGCATCTGCTGGCCTGTGTGAATGAGTTCCTAGAGACAAAACATTCATGCCCTTAAGCTCTTTATCAGTCCTGAAACTTCCATTCAAGTGGGACAGTAGTGAAGAAGATGATGACAATCTGCACCTGCAAAAATTTAATTTTGTGGATCATAAATAAACCAATTCAAACTCCACATGAGAGAATCGGTGCAAATGGATGAACAAAAAAGCTGGGAAAAGTGGTAGAAAACTTGCTGACATGATACCTGAAAATCAGCACGGGTGAAGCTGCAAATCCCATCACCATGTAGAGTGGAGTGTACAGACCCCAAAACACTAGAACAGGATGATGATGAGACACTAGTATTGCTGCTTGGGAGTATGATCCCTCTCAGTACAGTTGCCTTGACACCATTCATACCACTATAATGCTGCTGCAACCCTTGCATTTGATTCATCTTTCCCCCCTGCTATATACTCCTACTGATACTGTTTCAGTAAGAGCGCAGAGGCAGACAAAACACACACACACAGTAGTACTACAACATTGTTGGTGAATGCAGATTATGATGCAAAACAAATTGAGAACCCAACAACAAGGACACCCACACCAAGACTCCAATTTTGTTGGTAAGTGAAGATTATGATGCAAAAACAAACTCAACCCAACAACAAGGACACACACACCAAGACTCCAATTTTGTTGGTAAATGAAGATTATGATGCAAAAATAAATTCAACCCAACAACAAGGACACACACACCACGACTCCAATTTTGTTGGTAAATGAAGCTTTATGATGCAAAAACAAATTCAACCCAACATCTTCTTGAGTGGGTGGGTCTGCTTTTTTACTTGCACCTTATCCACTGTAATCCCAATAATGTTTGTATGTGTTGGGTAAAAGCCCTTAGCCTGGCCTGGGCCCTTATTCTGGTAAAGTCTGCAGCTGAGCCTCTTGGCCTTCTTGGCACATGCAAATCTCAGTCCCTACTTTGCTTCTAGCTTTTGCTTCACTTTGCCCCCCAAAAAAGAAGAGAAGGACAACAAAAGTGACTACATCTTTTTGGAGCACATGTTGGCAATTTCAGCAGCTGCCAATTTGGGCAGAGGTCAATGCTGAGGTTTTTTTTGGTTTTTTTACTTAAGAGAGATAAATATTCCAACCCTTTTTTTTTGGGTCACATTAGGGTTTAATCAATATTTAAATTTAGCGGTTAGTTTGTGATTTGGGTTTTAGTATTTTGAGCTTTTTGATTTTTGGGGTTTTTAATATTATGTCTTTTTTGGTTTTGTGAGTGTAAAGTTTGCAATTAATTTTTATTACTCACATTTGTATTCTAAAGGTGATGTTTTTCAATGAATTCAATGATTATTGGTATTATATTATTGATTTCTATTTTAATTTTATCATGTTGAGATTTTAAAAGTTTATTGTCACAAGAGGAAGAAAGTGGTTCAAGCCAGGAATTTATTCTTTAGTATTTGAGATATTGCTCATTTTTCATGTGCTTGTAGCAATAAGCATCCTTTCAATGTGATATGAGCATGTGGAACAAGACAGTTTTTGCTTGGGATCTTACTTTTTCAAGTTTTTCTAAGATGCATCTATTTCTAAGCAAATTGTTGTTGTAGACACATGAACAAAGGATGATGACTATCACCCAACCCATTTGCTCATTTTCAATATCCATTAATGACCACGGAATATTTTGTTAGTCAAGGAGTTTAAAAAATGACCTTAGTAACTTCGAATTCATCAAATATTTAGTCCTTTTCATTGTGAAGAGTTACAAGGTGTTGTCCACCATGAAAGTGTCTTGGCTTTAAAGATTAGTGATGTGCAAGGACCCCAATATCCATTTCCCCACCCATAAGTAGCAAATGAGGGACCAAGTCACTAGTTTGTTCACAAAATTTATGGAAGTTTCTTTTAATTGCCTGAAATAAATATGTGATTGCCATTATCAAATTTGAATTGTGGATGTTTAAGATGAGGTTTGATATATTTTCTTTGGTTGTGAATTTCATCGATGAGTCCATTGGTAAAGCATGTTAATGTTGGCTTGTTTAAGGCATTTGATATAACTAATACAACTCTAATAAACTTTACCACTAAATTATAGTTGAGCAAACAAAGTGATAGTGTACATATCAAAGCTTAACACCTTAGCTTATATAGCATTTTTTTAATTGTTACACGTGCCCCCCTTTAGGTTAAACAATTTTTTGAAGATTTTTGTTTTGGCCATACAATTTCAAAAGCTTATTAACATGCTACAAATGCTATATAAAGGTTTGCACAGGCATGTAGGAAGTCTCATTGAAAAATGCACAAGTAACCTTGTAGAAAATGACTAACTTGAACTCAAAAGTCTAGTAATAGTGAACGTGAGTGAAACAAGGTGTGCATAGAAGCAAGGTTACCCACTTGGAAGCTGAAAATCCTTACAAAAATTTGGTTGCCTATAGCAAAGTTGTCCTCTTCAAAAAAAAACTCTTGAATATGTAGACACCATCAACATTTGTGAAGGTTTCAATTTACAAGGTAGAGTACCATTTGCTTTAATGTGGGCAATTGCCCATGTTATCATGAAGACCCTCATGAAATAATGTGTTTTGAATTGGATTTAAAGGATGCTGGCTCTTGTCTAATGCACTATATGTTGCCATTAACATCAACATCAAGCTACAAGGTGAGTTCAATAAGAAATCAAGGGGAAAACCACTTCCAAGAATTGAAATGTGATTCAAAATTGGAGATTTTGTTTGTTCCCATGGCAATTGAAACACTATTGTGATGAAACCATGGAACTTTCTTCTCCATGTGCATTTCAAAGTGCCAAATCCCATAATGTGCTCATTATTGTGCTCAAATTCTTAATATAAGTTGAATCTATAAAGGCAATCAAGGAACTTCTACCTAAGGACAAAACCAAGATTGTTATTTTTCAATATAATAAAAGGATCATGATTCCTTTGCTCATCAAAGTTAGTAAACTTTGGAACCAAGTCATAGATTGATATACAAATTTCTTCTTTGATGTTCCAACATCTCTCTTGAAGGCAAGTTAAATTCCTATTGTATTTGAATTATTCACATTTTATTGCCTTGATGTGTTGGGAGAGGGACTATCAAACTACAAAGAGCCACTCAATAAATGTTTCTACATAAACACATTTCGGTATGCAATGATTTTTTTGTCAAATTTATTCAAAATGTCAATGCCCTCACATCCAAGGATCATGAGGGGAATTAAACTACAAGTAGGCAATGCAAAATGCAACTATTCTACAATTGTGTGCACATTTTGAATTAAGTCGTATAGACAATTTGTTAATTTAAGGTTGTAAGCTACAAATTAGACTTCATCTTCCTTTGCACATTTTGTTAATTCAGGGCTAGAAGTTACAAATTATAGGTCTAATTTTTTTATTTCACCATTATTTCATATTTCACTATTGGACATGTGCACTAATGTTGCTTTTGTGCACATTACATGTGTTAGTTGCGTATATGAAATACAATTCCTTGTTTCATGACATTTTCTTGATCCATTGATTTGTGTGCATTGGTGAATTGGTTGTGTGCACTAGATAAAACTCCTTGTTTCACAGCATTCAAATATCAATATAATATATATTGGATGTTACTATTCATATGGTCTCCCAAATATGATTGCAAAAGAACACAACGCCAATTTGAATACAATTCAATCAATTGTCCTCATACTTGTGGTGGCATCATCATAGGACTAATGCTAGCATCCTTATGGGGAAGAAAAACGAGAGAGATGGAACCTTAATCAAGTTGTAGAAATCATAACAATCAAAAACTCAAAGCAGACTGTCCCTTCTTTAGTTGTACTTGCCCACTCATCTGTCGTTTTATGGCTCCCCTCTCACCAGCAACACTTCAAAAGTGCAATTGTTTATTCCCAAAACAATTACCGAAAGAATGTAAGTTGTTGAAAGGAAGGACAAGATAATCGAAATCTGGTGTGAAAGTGTGTGAACAGAAGCTGGAGAATGATGCGCCATTGATCCAAGAGATTTTCCAAATCTCTCCAATCCTCACTGCATAGTCTTTAGAGTGGTCACATGACTGACACAGGGTTCCCAGGTTGTCGTCAGAGCAATATTCCACAACTTTGCAAGCATTTCACAAACTTGTGCACCTCACAACTAAGGTTCTAATAGTGGAAACAAATTTCGTCTGCAGCCTGACATCTACAGCAAGAGGTTTATTGCAAGTTAAGAAATATGAATCATGGACTTTGTTGTCTCCCAAAAACACAGTGTACATGAATCCACATTCTATACTTGCAGACAGAAACTTTCACATGCGTCTGTGATAAAAACACACGACAAGCCAATGGAAAGCACCCAAGAAAAAAGCATAGTACTATCTCTGTATTCAAATATATGTCTTTGCAACATCACTACACATGACATACACCAAAGCCCCACCCCCTCTTGTCTGACCCACATTTCCAATACAAGCACTGGTGAAAACTGTTTCCAACTCCCCCAACTCCAGCACAACCTGGTATTATCTTAATCTAAACTGAAGACTGCACTGACAAAAGCAACTTGGAAGTCGGTATATAAGCTTGCCAATGATAAATGCCTCCCTCAGGGTCATCTTTGCAAAACTCAAAAGTACTTTACTATCAGAAGAGAATTACTGGATGCATAATATGAATGTGTTTCTTTTTTCCCTATCCTAGGATAAAATCTTCTCTAAGTAGAAGAATTTTTGTGGAGAAGGTGATAGTAATCTGTCTGGAATCCTCAAATAGAATCAATCAATCTGTCCAAATCCCAGCATGAATATATATTGCAGGAAATCCAGAAATGGCTAGATGGGTGACTGTCAATGCAAACCAAAGAAAAAAGTGATGATCAGGGGTACGAGAAAACCTGCCATCACCATTGAAGAAATCTTCCATGAGAGATGTGCAAGAGAAATGTTACCCTGAGAGAGAGAAAGAGAGAGAGAATTCACCACCCATTAGTTTATTGCTCTCCAGGAAGGGTGGTGTCTTCAGGCAAATCACAGTAGCCATTTTCATCGCCAATGAGATGTGCAACGCACTTCTTCTCAGCGAGAAGCTCCTTCTCACTCTTCTTGATGCGCTCGTACAGGTAATTGTCAATCTGAAGGTCTGGTACAATCTCATAATCTCCATCTCCCTTTGATCTGCAAGGCAAACTGAAAATGAGGTCATCTGCAATACCGTAAGGGTTTCCTGTGGTGAAAACTCCCGAGGAGAACCAATCCCCCTTGGGTGTAGGATTGACAAGAGACTTGATTGCATCTGCAATTGACACAGCAGTGGATGCCGCTGAAGATCGGCCCCATTTCTTGATGAGTGCTCCTCCTCTGGTCTGCACCCTTGGTGTAAACTCCTCCTCCAACCACTTGCGATCTGTGATGACCTCGGTTGCAGGTTTTCCATTGATCTTGGCATTGAGGAAATCAGGCACTTGGGTGGTGGAGTGATTGCCCCAGATGGTCACATTGGAGACGTTGTCATAGAAGAGACCTGCCTTGAGAGCCAGCTGACATTTGGCTCTGTTTTCATCCAACCTAGTAAGAGCGTGGAAATTCTTGCTGGGGATGCGGGGTGCGTTTTTGAGAGCAATGAGTGCATTTGTGTTGCAAGGATTTCCAACTACCAGAACCTTCACATCAGGACTTGCAACAGCATTCAAAGCCTTCCCCTGTTCTGCAAAGATCTGCCCATTGAGGTCCAGTAAGTCTGCCCTCTCCATGCCAGGGCCCCGGGGCTTGGCCCCAATGAGCAAAGCCCAGTCTGCGTCCCGGAAAACTTCAGTGGCTTCGATGCCAATGTTAACTTCACGCAGCAAAGGGAACAAGGAATCCTCCAGCTCCATGGCCACACCTTCAAGTGCATCTCTGGATCTCTCTGAGCCCAAGAGGTTTAGGGCAATGGGTTGGTCATGACCAAACACTTCTCCCGAAGCAAGCTTGAAGAGCAGATGGTTGGAAATCATACCAGCCGCTCCTGAAACCACCACTCGCACCATCTTCTTCCATGTCTTTGGCTTCTGTTCATCGATTTCCTTCAAGTCGTATGTCACACAAAACACTCCATAGCACTCCACTCCCTCCGGCGTTTTTCCGGATCCGGGGATGAGCTGCGTTGTTGCAACAGAGTCTTGGATAGTGCTGCTGTCAGCCACAGAGCACTGCACACCTTGCTGCTGCTTTTTTGTGCGTAAAACACAAAACTCCTTCTTGGAGGCCTTATCAATCCACAACCTCCTGGCAACAAACTTGCTACTTCCAAAGTATGCACTTGATAATACAACGGAACGCGAACTCTGTCCAGCTACTAACGTTGTGCTGCTGCTGCTGCCACTACTCTGTTGCTGGGGCTGCACTCTACAACCCGAAATCTGAACTCCAGGAGCTTGAAGCAGCGCGGCTGCCATCTTGCAGAACAACTTGGAAGCAAAGAAAACGAACCCAAATGAACAAAATCAAAATCCTCTCAAATTAAATCTGTGGTCTAGGTCTCTTCCAACACCACCACCACCACCACAACCTATTTCTTTCTTCTTTCCTCCTCTCTTTCTAGGCTCCTCAAACCCAACTTCCCCGCCCTCCTCTTCTACACTTGTCCAACTCCAGACACCAAAACCCAGATCACCCACCTCCTTCCAAACTCTCTCTCTCTCTCTCTCTCTCTCTCTCTCGATTCTTTGTCAACTGCAACTCTTTTCCAAGCAAAAAACACCCAAAAACACAAAACAACACAAATGTTGTACTGCTGCTGCTGCTGCTGCAACTCTTTTGCTTGATTTTCTTTTGGTGTTTTCTTATTTGTTTTTTTCTCTCTCTCTCTCTTTCTCTTTTTCTCTTTCTTTTGGTTGTTGTTGTGTTGTCACTTTGATGATGGTGGGATACAACGGGAAAAAAAAAAGTGGGATGGGATCCGGGTGTAAGTAACTTTGTGTGATTTGATGATTTTTATTTTTTTGTGGGTGGTTTTTGATTCCCTTGGTAAGAGGAGTGCCAGAGGACAAAAGGGAGAGAGAAGAGTTCCAAGATGATAGAGGGGCATGATACCGAATGGGTGGTGGGGAAATTGATACATCTCCCTGCTTCCCACAGGAACGAAACAAGATCCTGTCCTGTCCTGTCCTGTGGGACACTGGCTGCCTGTAAGAGTCTTACACTCAAGCACGTTACTTCCTTCTCTCTCCAACTCTCTCTCTCTCCCAATCTCTCTCTCCTTTTCTTGCCCTCTTTTTTCCCCCTTTTCCTTTCCCTTTCATCCCCAACTTCTTGCATCTATGGATGAGATATTCATTGATAACCCCCCTATGGTGAGATAATACTCAGTTACCTTCATATGAATGAGATAATCCTTGGTTACCTCCATATGGATGAGTTAATCATCGATTAGCCCCATATGGATGAGATAATCCTCAGTTACCTTCATATGGATGAGATAATCATCAATTAGCCCCATATGGATGAGATAATTTGTTGGTTACCTTCATATGAATGAGATAATCCTCGGTTACCTTCATATGGATGAGATAATCATCAATTAACCCCATATGGATGAGATAATCCTCGGTTACCTTCATATGGATGAGATAACTATCAATTACCCTCATATGGATGACATAATTGTTGGTTACCCCCCATATGGATGGAATAATCATCAATTATTCTCACATGGATGATGTAACCGTCGGTTACCCCCCCTATGGATGAGATCATCGTTGGTTGCCTTCACACGGATGAGATAATTGTCGATTATCCCCATATTGATGAGATAGTAGTGAGTTACCCCCACATGGATGAGATGGCCCTCAATTTCCACACATAGATGAGGCATAGGAGTGTCAAAAGGGATTTTTTAGTAACCAATGACCTCAAGCTAAATTTGAGATGTAACTAACTAATCATTCAAAGGATCCAAGGTTCAAGACACCAAAACAAAAAAATTATTTTATCGATGAATGAAAAGTTGTGTAACCTTCTTTTCAATGAACAAAAATTCTTATTCAAGATCGTATTGCAATTAGATCATGCATGCATGGGAAAGGAAAGGCAAGAGGGTTATGCTTGGTGAATGTTGATTGTAAGACGAATCAAAAACTCCAAAGTTATGTGTGTATGTTTTTTTCTTTTTTTTTTTTTTTATTAAGTACTTAGCAAAAACTTAATAAGTAGCTCGTTGTCTATCATAATACCTTTTCATGTTCGGCACAATTTTATTTTTATTTTTTGTCAAATTTTTCACAAAAAAAAATATTAAATGTTAAATTTTCCAAAAATTCATTCCAAGCGACCATGATTGAACCCACGACCAATTTCAATGAAGTAATAAAGTCTTCCATCAATCTAACCAAAAGCACAATAGGAAACTAATGTAAACATTAACAATATTATTGAATTTAGTCTTTATATGTCAAAATTTTCAAAATCAAAACTCAAGCGTCAAATCAAAATACTCAAATTATAATTCAACAAACTATGTTTGTTGTCCTTTTCAAAATGGAGCAAAGGAATTGAGAATAAAACAATTGAGCAAAAAACTCACAAGACCACAAAACAACAACTAATAATGTGTGCATGAAAAAACTCATAGATTAGATACCCACTTCTCTAATATGTAGAACATGGTTCATGTTACAGCTATGATTAACTTGTCTCCCATTACAATAGCTAGGATGACAACAACCACAAATGACATGACAATGCAAAATATGCTTCTACTAACAAATAATTTGCCACATAGAACACATATGAACTCAAGGGGCATGATTCTTAATAAAGGTGCCAAAAATAAATTCTTCAACACATGGCACACTAATCTTGGTAGATTTCTATACTTATGTTGAATTGAACAAAAACATTATTGTTGAATGTCCACTTGGCAATGATGACATGTGAGTTATTGTTGACGTGGTAAGAATATATTTTTGTTGAAGCATATTTTGACAAGTCATTAAAAAATATTCCAACTGACATGGATGGAATATAATTGTAATATGCCTTCCAGCTCCTGCTCACAAGCTCATGTTCAAGCTCACACATTCACCAAATAGTAATGCCCAAATTGGAACATTTGGATGAAACCTATCAAAAGGCAACAAATCGAACAAATACAAGGTAGTGGAACACCGTGTTACAAGCGCAACAAAACCACAAAATTAAAACTTATCCTATGACAATTCTTTGGTTTTCAAAAGGCATAAAGGAACACACTAAAAAGTTCAAAAAATTGTGGTTTGGCTTGTATAAAATACAATATTGTCTCCCCAATAATATTATATTATTTGTCAACATGGACAAGTTTGAACCAAATCCCATTTTGGTGAACATCAAAGTAAACCTTACAAATATTTGAATAAAGCTCCTAAAGGACTACAAACCACCATTAACCAAGGAAGAGAGCACAAGGAAATGTTAGAACAATACTTTTAGGATGATTCTACTGAAAATCAGTCTACACAAAAAATCACAATCAACCAAAAAGTTATTTTCGATATCAACAAACTAGAATAATGAACTCTAGAACTAACAACAATTTTTGGACAACTAGATTCCTCTAGAGACCAACCAAAAAGACAAAAAATCCACCGATGACATTTTTTTGGCAAAACAATCGGATATTTCAGTTTGGTGACAAATTTCGACTTGGAATCAGTTTGGAATAATTCCAATTTGGAATATTCAAAAAAAAATTTCTTCCCAAAATTGGTTGAAGAAGATTTAGAACATTTTAGCTTTGAATTAATATGGAGTAGTTTCGATATGGAATCCACAAAGGAAAATTACATCACAAAATTGTTAGTGACAGATTCCATTAAGGTAATCTTGGTAGAATATATTTCATCCAAACCAACGAAATGACACAAAAAGGATAAAAACAATTCATTATACCCATGAAACTATTTTTGCAATCGACATCGGGTAAATAGGCACCCAAACTTCAATATAAAAAGAGGCATTGGTGATTTAGTTCTTCCTTTTTTTCATTATTATGTTGTTGTTGAAATTTGCACCAATTTTTTTGTGAAAATGAGAAGAAGCATTAGTAAGGAAATGGTAGAGAAATGAAGACGAGGGAAAGTATAAAGTTGGAACCGAGAGGCGGTTGGCTTGCACCGAAAATAGGTCATGAGGAGAAGAGAAACAAAATGGTGGTGACTAATTCTAGTAAGGGAAAGATCATTTTTTCAAAGATGGACAAGTTCCAACAACGAAAGGGATGTTGATGCGCTCCCAAGCTCCTTAATAGACTCAAACATGAGTTTGAAATGAAAACAACGAAAAAGTAAAAAGTTGAGGCAAGTTCTGTGGCTTGCAACACTTTGGGGGTAAAAGGGCGTGCTGGAGCTCCGCGATGGGACTAGGAAGAATGACAAGCAATTTATCATTCACACGAATCTGCACAAACCAAACAACAAGTTAGTTAGTGCATAGTTTGAACAATTTTGGTGTTTGGACGAGCCACGGGCAAATTCGGACTCACAAGACTCACCACGACTCGGACTTGGGGGAAGCCACCACCTTTCCCCCTTATAGTATACTTTGTGCCTCTCCATGAGGCCCACATCCAAATGGCATTTTGTCCCACGATTCCCAAGTGGGAGTCCTGAAATTGCCAAAGTTGGGACTCCTACAACTTTGGGGCCCCATAATTTTGCGTGTAGACCTCTGATCAAGATGAGGTACAAAGCAAAGTTGTAGCCCTTGTCAATAGCTTTTCAACGATATGTTGCATGCCACCTACACACAAGGAATCTGGGTCGATTCTTGACTTTTAGTGATCAAGAATCAAATTGCCAATTTGACTCTCGGCCCTTCTTTTGGCCATATCTTGTGTTTAAAATGTTCAAATGGGTCATGCGAGCCCATTTTAGACATCTACGCTTCAATAATTTTTCAATGGTATAAAGAAATTTTCAATCCATTAAGTCCACCAGGACTCCAAGTCTCAAGGTGAAAGCTCCTTTGGGGGTGTGAGGGTTCATTCCTTCCCACTTTCTTTCACTTTCGGGCTTCCTCTCTTGGCCTGCAGCCTTGCAAACCTTTGCCTTGGTTGCAAGCCCAAAACTAGGGTTACGACAGATGTTGAATGGGCCAAGGATGTTGGCATTTTTAGTTTGTTTGGTATGCAATTGAACCCAATTCAACCAGTGGTGAAAAAGTTCATGCAAGCCATCACCCACTTCAATATGGAAATCATTGAATTGGTTGGTCAAGGAGTTTTAGTTTTCACAATAGAAAAGACGATGGCCAGGATGTTGAACTTATTAAAACCGAGTATCACCAAACTACTAACCAAACCAGCCAAGGAAAAGGACAAGGAAAGAAAAAGGGAAAAGGAGGCAACCATCTACAAGAAAATTGTTTCACCAAAAGCACTTGTCAACTGGGACGGATGGAAGGTTTTTCTTTTCA
The DNA here is from genome assembly GCA_963921925.1 of Sphagnum tenellum. Classification (NCBI taxonomy): domain Eukaryota; kingdom Viridiplantae; phylum Streptophyta; class Sphagnopsida; order Sphagnales; family Sphagnaceae; genus Sphagnum; species Sphagnum tenellum. Next base: position 11,461,416 of record OY998155.1, read on the forward strand.
AGGAAATGTATGCAGCTAGATTACCAACATTAATTCATGCAATTTGGTTGAAGGGCAACCAACTTACCTACGTAGCCAAAAAATATTTAGTTATGTAGTTTTGGCCGAACAAGGAATTAAGGTAAACTATGTTGCCCTGGTATTCAATAATCTTTGTAGCAAATTACAAGATTTGTTTACACCAACAGAACTTGGAGCAAGTAGGGACAACACCGAATTTCGTGATGCCCAAGTTGTTGACATCCTACTCCGAAATTAATTTATGGTAGACCCAACATTTCTTGTATTAGATTCTAACGAGGATGAAGGTGTTGCCAGGATAACATTAAAAACTCAGGTTACAAAAGGCAACAAAGTTTTGGGAGCACATTTTCAACATGCGCCCATTGATTTTGACAAAGAAATGGAAGACATTGAAAAAATTGATGGGACGAGTACCCAATTGGAAAACTCACAACATCAAAACATTTTGCCAATTATCCTACCAACTTTACAATCTTAGAACTTGGGGTGGCTTCATCATAGAAATCCCATGTTGTCGCTAAAAAAACGTATTTTGTCTAATTGATCACTAAAAACGTCAAGTTTGAAAAAGAAAGGTAGGGTGTAGAATCCAGGTCCAATTTGGCCTACATAGATTTTCAATGCAAGGCCTCCATCGAAATTGCATCTCGTGTCTAAAGGTACTCCAACACTTTAACCCTCTTCATCAATTGCACCATTGCCTAGAAGGAAAGGAAATTCCGGTAGGGGATATACTAAAATTGGATATTCCGTTGAAAGAATTTTCCAATGGAACTCTACCACATAGTTTAAGAGAGGTAGTTGAAGACCACCACCCCCTTGACACTTCCATTTTGGTATGGGGCAGACCTTTTCCACCCCTATTAAAACCAAAATGGTAATGGCTCTTTTAGTTTTGTCTTCATTAAAATCTTTGGAGGACCATTTACTTCATTCAAAAAACTTTGCCTAAATGATGGGCAACATGTTGAGATCTTTTCGATTAGCTATAACAAAAAAAAAACACTACAAAAAAAGGTGTTACATAAGAGCTTGCAAGAGGTAGTTGACTTGAAAGGCCAAATGCAGCAGCTGTAGGCTACCAGCCTGTAAGATGCTTTGACCATCCAACACCTAAAGGCTAAGCTATAGAATTTGGAAGTCATGAAGAAAAGAGTTCACAAGTTGGATATTGAAAATTCCAACTACCAGAATGAGCTACCAAAACTCCACAAATGGCAGATCGAAATCGATAAAACTTTGGGCTCCATCAATTTAGAATGAGCTATTGTTGAAGCAAAATTTTCAACAAAAACCAGCCGATCGAAAGGTTGTTGAATAATCTTTGAACTTAAATGAAAAGTTATTAAAATTGACAAAGGGGAAGGTGGAACAGTTGGAGGGCCAAAATAAAATGCTTATGGAAAAAATACACAAATAACAATTTGAGTTGCAATAGTCCATAAGAAAAATTTGGTTGTTGCAATAAAATTTGGAGGAGGTGAGGCAGAATCCATGCGCAATTTAAGAAGAGCTAGATACTTTAGAGAAGGAAATGAAGATGTTGAAGGAAAAGGTTGACTTCACAAATTTCTACCATAACCGAATGGAAGGATTTGACAACCTCAAAACGGAATATGCCTTCACGAAGGCAAAATTCCTAAATTATCATAAAAGGAATAAGAGAAACCAAGCCAAATAATGGGAACTTCACAAGTAACAAGTTGGTGAGATCGTATGGGAAGTGTTTGAATCCTACCAAAAAGATGAAGAGTTGTACCAATTACACTTATAGACATATTAGAAGGTAATGTTTCATTTGGTGATGCCAACTTTTGATTTTTGCAAAACGCAAGCTCACTTCGGATGTGCATCCGAATCTAGTACACATAGGAATGAGGAACATAGTGAATGGAGGCAAATGGAGGTAGATTTAATGGTTGCACTAGAATTGCGACCTCCCGAGTCAAAGGTGGCTTCTAGTATTAGAATTATTTTTGGTGCTACAGATGTTTTTGGCAAAATAGAAGGTTTTGTACCAGTTTAAACCCTTGCCCCTATAGAAGTTAAAACACATTCTAGTGGTGCAACTAATCTGACATTTCTTAGTATAATAATCAAGGACAAACATATGATTTTGATGGTTGAAATCGGTATGGAGGTTGAGGCTTTGATTTTGGTACAAATGAAATACATTGTCGTTATTGTTGCGACTACACCAAGTTCTTATGTTGCATTAAAAGATGTAGGATTAGATGTTAAGGTAGATGTAATAAAGGCTATGGTTATGGAAAGGTGGTGTAGATTGTATAGACTGTAATTATGAAGACACAATCCCAATTAGAAAGGGGGACAATGTTGAAAGCAAATTTTATCAAAACTGGATTTTTATCCAATTTTTACTAAAACCAATTTTTCCCTATCGAAGCCCATTACCAAATTTTCTCTACTGAAAACCTTGTTACCAAAATTGGTTTTTACTATTGGTTTAAACTAAGTTATATATAGGACTAATTTTTGTGGGATTAAACTAATTACTTATTCCACCATTTTTTACTTACTTTCTTGGAGGTATTTAAGGTTTTATCATTTAGTGGATTGTACATGAAATAATTTTTGGAATAATTTTTTTTTTCCTATCATACTTTTTTACGTAGAAGTTCTATGTGTGGTTTTCTCTTTGTATGTTGTGAATATTTTGTCTTTTCGTATGCAAGGCCTTCTTCCTTGTATTTGCTTTAGGTTTTTGTAGAAAGTTCATGAGGTTGTCCTACTAAGTGCAAAAGTATTTTGTCCTTAAGCTTTTTACTTATCTAAAGAGAGTAAAAAAAATAATCTTCTTCTCCCTTATTTATTTCAAAACCTAGTAGTTCATTAGGTGACTTTAACAATCAAATCATTCATTTTTATTAAAAAAAAGCATAAGATCCTTTTCCTTCTTACACTTCATAATGTAAATACATTGAAATTTATGACAATGTGTGAAGCCCATGGATTTGTGACATTTTCAAAATGTGGGGATGGATTTGATTATTACTTTATTTTCAATCCTTTATTTTAAGAATTTTTTCATTATATGGTTTTATTTTACACATTATTCATCAAAATTACTATCCACTAAGTTAATTTTCAATTTTAGGAGTTTGTTATCTCTTCTTTAAAAGGAGATACAATAAATCCATTATACATACATCATTAGTCCAAGTTCCTACTTGTTGTGTAAAGTAAAGCCCTAAGGTGGCAAAATTCCAAAGAATATGGGGCCTAGGACAAGGTGATAGTGAAATCTAATCTTACATTTTGGGAAAACCTCTCACCCATTATGAAGGACACAATCTGTGTAAAAAATGAAGCAAGGATTTTAAAGGTAATAAAATAGATTTGGATTTCTAAAAAAATCAAAACAAAAGAAGATAATCGCATCCTTGATTTGGAGTTAGCAAAAATGAAAATAAAAAGGCCTAAAATTCTCTTAATATATTAAGTTGTATGAAGGTGTATTAAACCTTCTTATGTTTTTCACAATAATGAAAAAGTTTTGCAAAGGTTAATAGTGGAACCTAAATACCCATGCTTCTTGAATTGTGTGAAGAAACCACAAATAACTCATAGGTGTACCATAAAACCTTCAAGTTTCTACAAGTAGCCACATATTGTAAAAACCAAGTTGTAAAAAACTTTTCTACAACTTCCAAGAGATATTTTCTCTAATTATTACATATATGTATTTATAAATATTTCTTTTACACCCATGATCTTCAGTAATGCATCCCCAAGCTTTTTGATGGACTCAATTGCGAGTCCAAAAGTGAAAACAATGAAAGGAAAAGGAGTTGAGGCACGCTCCCTGGCTTGTAACATTTCGAGGGTAGAAGGGTGTGTTGGAGCTCCAAAATGGGAACTAGGAAGATAAAAATAAGGGATGAAACAACATATTTTAATTTATAATGTTAATTTATAAGCTCTTTGTTTTATATTGTGTGGTCATGAGTTGTTTGCATGGTTTATATAATTTTCCAAGTTCAATGATGCCTTTCATCTTCATGGTCTTCACATCACATGTTGGAAATGAATTAACATAAATGAAATTAAAATGTTTATTTTTAAAAAGGAGGTTAATTAATAGTCCCAAATTTAACATTTCGAAATTTTGATAGTTAAGGAATAAGTACACAACGTGTATTTAACAATTTGTATTTGTAAGGTGAATGTGAGGTTGAATGGAGCAAAAAGCAATATGTAAGTCTATTTGGAAAGCATTTTTTTTTTTGAGAGCCTTTAGATCATAAGGTGGTTAGGCAACAAGTTAAGTAATTTCAAGCCATTTTTTAATATGAAAAACCCTACTTAGGGATCATTATTTTGTATATGTTGCACAAATATCACATGAAATATTTTTACTTCAACATGACATGAACTTGGAAAATACCAATGTTTTCAAGGACAAGTTCATAAATAATAACATTCTATGGTATGAAATTCTTGGAACTTGTTTTCAATGATATATTATCTAACCAAATTTTCCTATCCCGTGCCTCACATACCCACCAAAACACATGTGTCTCGTGCACACTATTTGTACACGTGTCTACTTTTGTGTATTGTTGGGTATAGGTAGGCTTTTTGTCCAAAGATTGTAGGACTCTATTTGCTCCTACCTACCATCATGGAGTTATGTGTGTATTGGTGGGTAGATTATGAAAATATATTGGGCTTTCCAATATCCAAGGAATGGGTTAGGATATGACACATAACCCATGACAATCTTTTGACATTTTCATATTACTTTTCCCAAGATTCCATACCAAAAGAAGGGTTTCTAGAGTTCTTTGGCCCATACATAATCCCCATGTGCTTTCTTTCACATGTGGCCCAACCCAAGAGTTGAATTCATCTCCCTCCCCAAGTATTGGTTGGAGTGGCTCACCAAATGGCTCATTAGGTGGTTATAAAACTACCACAAAAGTCATCCTCTCCATTTGGAGCCATTCCATTTAGGAATCTCACCTAGTTCCTACTAAGGCCTCTTCTAGAAGAACCCAATTGGTGTTCCCCACCAATGCATTCACATAACTACAAAATATTCCCCCACCATCCATTCACATGACAAGTGGAACCGGGCAAAACCAGAGGTGGAAGAAGTAGATGACCACCTGACCCACTTGAAAGAAAACCCTAAAAAAGTACCTTGATAAAGGACCTTTCACCTAATCCACTTGAGAAAAAACCCCAACAAAGATACCTTAATAAAGGAGCCTTTTCCTGACCCACTTGAAAAAAAAAACCCTAACAAAGTACCTTGATAAAGGACCTTTCACCTAATCCACTTGAGAAAAAACCCTATCAAAGATACCTTAATAAAGGACCCTTTACCTGACCCACTTGAAAAAAACCTTAACAAAGTACCCTAATAAAGAACTTTCACCTAACCCATTTGAAAAAAAACCTCTAAAAAAAGTACTTTAATAAAAGGACCCTTCACCTAACCCACTTGAGAAAAGCCCTTAATACAGGACCCTTCACCTGACCCACTTGAGAAAAAACCCTAAAAAATGTACCTTAATAAAAGACCCTTCACCTAACCCACTTGAGAAAAAACCCTAAAAAATGTACCTTAATAAAAGACCCTTCACCTAACCCACTTGAGAAAAAAAACCATAAAAAATGTGCCTTAATAAAAGACTCTTCACCTAACCCACTTGAGAAAAAAAACCCTAAAAAATGTGCCTTAGTAAAGGACCTTTCACCTGACCACTTGAACAAAAAAACCCTAAAAAAAGGTACCTTAATAAAGGACCCTTCACTTCACACCTAGAGGTAGGCATGAAAACTGGTTTGGGTAGTACTTTAAACTTTAACATTGTTTTTCTTTCTCAAAAAAGTTGTACATCCTTTTTTTTTTCCTAAAGGAGATGTAAGTATCACTTGAAACCATACAAGTCTCCGGAAGTTTCTACCTGAGCTCACTAAAAAGTCATGCATGTACAATGAACACAAATTGTATTTAGTGGTACCTTCACAAGCATGTGGAGGTGCAAAGATTGGGGCCAAGTAAAGACAAAATGAGACCAAAATAAAGTTTCATTGTTATTCATTTGCATTTTATGATAAAAATCTAGATGCCAATTCTTCTTATGCACATTGCTATTGGTTTTGGTGGGTTTTTAGGAGAGGATTTCATATGTATTAATTTATGCAAATTTTTTTTTATCACCATACTTAAATGGGAAGCTTTGTGTGTTTCAACATATTTTATTCCCTTGAAATATGAATATTTTCAATGATATTTACATATTTCATATTTACTCTTTGCAATTATTAACATATTTTTAAAAAGGAATATAGTCAATTGGATTACTGATTTACATCAATTATAATCTATGAACGTATAACATGTTGACCTAGATTCAAACTTAAGGTTTTCACAACCCAAAAATGGACCTACAACAATCTCCATGTTTGAACCATTTCATTTTCCACATTATCATTTTCAAAGAACTACTAGATTGTATGTCATGTTAATCCAAGTAATTAGTAAATATATCTAATTTTCCAACAATAACTCAAGATTAATTTGTGGAAGGACAAAAGGCATTCAATTCCATTTTTAATGAATTGAAAAAAATATATATCATTTTGGCTGGCTAATATTTTAAAGTTTTAGTAGCATTGTAATTAAATGTTGCAACCTAGAATATCAATTATATCAACTAGAAATGTTTCAATGCCAAATCAACTATTCAATTACACCTAATACATTGTTTGATTTTCAATGTGTTTGTCATATTTTTGGTTACACTTTAGGCCATAAGGATTTGAAGCTTACATAAGGGCAATACAATAATGTACACACTTTTATCAATTAAAGTGGATTTCTTCTTTGAAAACATGGACAAAGATTGGAACAAAACTTCATTAAATTTGTGTAAACTGATTCCAATTTCTTGCAATTGAATACTTTCAAAAGTCCACTATGTGCACAATTTATTTATTCTCAAACAATGAGATGGGTAATGTGCACTCAAGATGTTCGCCAATAGCACCCATAGATAGTTCATGCCATATCCTTTGCCCAATAGTGTGGACTTGTATGTTTACAGCTTGGACATAGCTAAACTAAATGCAAGCCCTTTGCTACCCTTCTCACTTGCCACATTACTTCCATTTGGAAGCATTAAAAATAGTGCCAATTAAATAGTGCCATTGAACCCTAATGTGGGTTTAAATTGAACAAAATAGAACTCACATTGTGCCATTGAACCCTAAACCCACATTGGTATGCACCCACAACTAATAAATATGTATGGCCTACTATCTACCCGTAAACTAAACCTCTAAACCTAAACCTTTATAATTAATACTATTATCCACCCCTTGGGTATCCTTTTATTATTTTTGGAGATTTTATTATTATTATTATTTTCAAAGGGCAATTCTTAAACGGGTGATTCTCACCTGAATTTTGAGAACCACCCGACACTAGGAAAAAAAACCATCTTTCAATTAAAATTCACTTTACGATTATATGAAATCATTCGAGCCCTCAACAAGCTAGAAATGGGTGCAAAAGAAAAGGTACCCATAGTAAGCAAGCCATATCCTTGGACATTTCTTGGAGAAGTGGCTGTAGATTTATCAAGTAAGAAGGTGAAGAAGGTCATCAACATGCTTGTACCATATTATGCACCATAATTTATTAATTTTAGTGTGGAGGGGAGGGAGGTAGCAAAGCCTTAATTATGAGCAACATTAAATGTGAGAAATAATTGATGTTAGTCCAATTTGTATAAAATGGCCCAAATTTCAATTGCATTTTCATTTTCTTTAAATTTGATGTATGGCAAAAGCAAAAGCAAAACCACCCTAAAGCCTTAAAAGCCAAAACCGACCTTGACCCAACATAATAAGAATTGTTAGATTTGAGAATCCATATTCTAGAAAACTTGACCTAGACTCAAGACTTATCGGTTTTAGATTTTGAAAATATTCCATAAACTTAGAACCAAAGGTCTTCTAAAAACTAAGAAGAAATTGAAATTTGATGATGACCTAGAACTTAATGCAATGGAGATGTGTGATCGTCAAACTTCCATCCTAAAGTTGAAAATTAAAAAGTGGAAAAATATAGAGAATACAATATTAGTCATAGAATCATCTATTATGTATAGTTGTAACATGACTCATGTTAACAAAATGAACAAAAAAAATTGTCCAAAAATTATTTCCATTTTGGTACTTTTCTTTACATTTTTGGCACTTAGAAATTAGTGCTTAGTTTCCGTGAGCCTAGTTTCTCACCAAATAGATAAATAAATAAATAAATAAATAAAATCTTGTTTATTATTTGTGATTGTAAATGGGCCCTAAATCTCATGTTGGAAATTCAAAACAAGAACTATTCCTAGTATCGTTATTAGATTGAGTAATTTTGCCAAAATTCTATAAAATAGGGTGTTGATGTGAGTGAAACCATAGTCAAGTAGACTAAATTGTGTACTTGTGAGCATTGTTCACATAAAATACCTAAGGGAAGTCAATATTTGTATATTTTATTACATGTGAGATAATTTTTGGGGCATTTTTTTTGGTATGCTATCAAATAATAAAGTAATATATTACTGATAATATTTTAATATTTAATATTTAAAAAAGTACATGCATGTCTAATTTTTATTTTTTTCCACATGTCCTATCCCTAACCAACACCCACCAATGCGAATAAGCCCAAGCTATAACCATGAATCTCCTCTCCAAGGTAAACATTTCCCACCCAACACCAAATGCTATTAATAGTCCCTTCCCTAGGGTCACGATCCATTTTCCAACAAAAGAAAAAAAATGGGGCTAGAAGTGAAAGGAGCCGACTAAAACCAATTAAGGCTAAATGAGTGAATGAACTAAAACCAATTAAGGCTAAATGAGTGAACAAACTAAAACCAATTAAGGCCAAATGAATGTGCCCATTATTAAAGCCTTAGATGAGATGATCTGAAACATGGCATAACAAAGTGGGTTTTTCTAGTGGATCATTTTAGAGTTTGTGATTTTTTCTCTTAGACTTGAACAAAAAATGTTGCAAAAAAAAGTCGAAAGGTCACCCACTTACATAGGGTGAAGCAATTTTTTTGGTGTGAAATTTTGAAAAAATGTGAAAAATATATTGGAAAATGGAAGAAACTGCTGAACATTCCTTGTTTGAGGGGAAATTTTGGCAAAATGAAAGAATATAAATTGAAAATAAATCGCTACATTTCTCCTTGACCTCCGGTTTGGTAGCAATTTTGTGTGTATTCTTTAAATGTTGGGACGATCCTAGGAGCCTATCACCATTTAATGTGAGATGCCTCTTGAGATATTATTATGTTAGAAAATTGAAAGAAAAAAAAACTTTATTTTGGTTTTGGAGAGTATTAATTATAGGCAAATATAAATTAATTTTACACCCAATTCTTGTTTAAATGCATGATTTTTAATTTATTGGGTCATTCATGTTATTTGATGTTACCCTCATCAAGAAAGCAACATAATATGAGAGAGTTTCTTATCCCGATTGTTATTCTAGTGGTGTTTGAAGTTATCCCCATCAAAAGGGGGCAATAGAATATAAGGTAAATCCAAAGTTGACTTAACAAATCCCTAGCAAGGATTGGGAAAACTTGAAGGCCAAGATAAAATAAGGGAAACTCGAAGTCGTTCATGTTGCCAATCTTTTTCTTCCACATGAACCCCATGCCTACTAGCCCATAAGGGCCTTCATCACAATCATCTTATCATTCATTGAGTGTGTGTATGTATATGTGTGTACTTGAATATTCAGGTGTCGTGTGTGCTTTTGCTCCTTTCTTTTGATCGCATCTTTTGACACCATTTTCAACCTTTATATATCTATTCTTTATTCAAATGGATTTGTTCCTCCTTGTCTCTCTAAAAGATTTCAAACTACATAACAAGATCTAGAACCTTTTTTGTCAACTTCTTTAGTTGACATGCATTCAACATTGGATGCATAACTTATACAAATAGTGGATCCTTGTTATAGAGCATCTCCAGCAGTGCTCAATATTTGACCTTACAAAAATATTTTTCACATCCAAGTTTAGTTATTTACTTTTATTTTGCTGGGAGAGCAAACTGGGGAACTACTAATAGCAAACCACCTGGACCAATCATTATGATGGGCGAATCAGAAATACTGGGGAACTACTAATAGCAAACCACCTGGACCAATCGTTATGATGGGTCAAATCAGAAATACTGAGCACGAGTCAAATCATATTCATTACACTCTTCTCTACAAGTGCATAGAGATGATGTACCTTGTACCAACCATGATGCTCTTACATGATGTTTTTGAACACCCTTTTAAAGTATCATTAGACCTAATGTTAAGTCAATATTAAAACTTTCTTGATATTTTGGTGCATACACATATAATGATGTTAGGTAGCATAGCCGACCATGTGGCATCCTTATTGACAAGTGGGTGTTCACTTTCATGTTAGTTAGCATTTGTAATACTTAGCATCCAAGTCTACCCAAAAGCTTTAAGTTTTTGAGATGTTAATTCAATGTTATGTATTAGACATTAAATAAACTTATATGAAATACTGATTAGATATTTGATAAGGTGAAAAATTATGTTTTCATAATTTAATTTCAATCCGGAGGTTTACCTCATGATTATGGATTGTGTGGGTACAAAATGCTGTTACATTTGGTGTTTCAAAAATTGAGAAATTAAATGTTTTGGAGATAAATATTTAATAATGCTTCCAATCGAAATTCGTAATATGCAAATACATCAACATAAAAGAACATGCAAAAAAAAAATGTCAACCAATTTGTCGATTTCAATATCCAAACCACCAATGAAAAATACAAAAATATTATTGCCTTTAGTTGAACAAGATCATATGCCAAACCATGATGAAATTAGTATTCAAATTTATAAAAAGCTTATCGACATGGGATTAGGTGAAGAAAATTTTTTTGAATAATTTTTATTAGATTTAAAAATAGACGAAAAAACATATATTCTTGGATTACATTACACAATAAAAAAAACAAATTTATTTTTAAAACAGAAATCAAATGATATACGTACAAATGTATTTGGCATACATGTAGGACTCTTGTGAGGAGTAAATACATATGCACAATATATTTTATATCCATATGCAACAACATTGTATTATACTTCTTATTTGACAAAAATAGATAAATTTTTAATTCAAAAAATGAAAAAATATTAAACAAGTGTAAGCACGAACAAATAGAAACATTTGAACGCATTGAAACACTAGGAACTGCATTTTTAAATGCACAACAAATGTTTATGCAACAAGTTGTACATATAACGTTATCCATAACATTATACCATACAACAAGATCATTTCAATTTATAAACACATGTCAACAACAAAATAAAACATTTGTATTATTATCACAAAAAAAATACAAGGCTTATTTCCAAATTCTACAAAAATCCATTGTAAATCATTAGTTGATAAGTTATCAATCAAAATGAAAGATTAATTGATTTGTGTTTAGTAGATTTTGTAACTAATTACGATACAAAAGTAAATAAAAGACGTAGTAAAAAAATATTTTTTTTGGGGTTTCTTTTAATCAACATAAAAACCCAAGAAATCATTATAGATAATTATTACTTCTATCTAAATTGTTTCAAAAATCAAAACTCAATTTGTAAAATAATTGAGATTCATGGAAAGATGTTTATATGGAACAAAAAAATGATATAGAAAAAAATGTGATTTAAAAAACACATAATAAAAACCCATCTAACAATTCTAATATTGAACGAGACAATTTTAAATCACAAGTTTTAAAATACACAAAAAATCATCAAACAAATGGATGGGAAATTTTATTTTTGAATGAATCCACATAAAAATATATTCTTCACTAATACCAAAGAAATTGAAATATATGATGTTTCATATGAAAATTTTGCACAATCAAAAAATAAAAATGTTAAAATTAAATTGTGAATGCATAATTTTTTCAATGAACAAACGAATTCATGACATACAAAGAGTTTTCCTCACATATGAAGCAATTGAATGATGAATAAAGAACTATTATTGATGATATCTTATACCAAAAAATCAAAAAACCTACAAAACCATTTCATATTTTTTAAAAAGGTGGTGTAAGGACATGGAAAACATTCACCCTCGTGTGTATTATACAAAACATGTTACAATATTATATTAAAAAATAAAAAAATGTTGATCCTTTAAAACCAAAAATCATGAAATTGGCATAAACGAAAAACAACATTAAAAATTAATGGCACAGTGATACATTTTGCATTTGTAATTCCATTGAATAAAAATCTAACAAAACTTAATGCATTAAGTGATGAAAAATGAATTTTTTTTGTAAAAACATATGATCAAATTTTTACTTGTTATAGATGAAATACCTTTAGTTGGCAATAAATTGTTACCTTTCATTACTTGTAAACTACATATTATAAAACAAGTCCATAATGAATTTATGGGTGGATTAGATGTAATAACGATTGGTGATTTTTATTAAGCACCCCTTGTTCAAGATTTATGGATTTTCAAACCAATAACCAGCAATTTTAATATTATGGCATTAAATTAGTGGTTAGAATATGTATAGTGTTATGAATTATAAAAAGTGATGTGACAAGAAAATATAGATTTTATTAACATATTGAATAAGTTTAAAATTGCATCACAAACAATTGAAAACATAAAATGTGTGAACAATAATTGTTTGAGGACCCCACAAATGGACAACATTTTACCACGTTTATTTTACACAAAATGTTAAAACAACTATGCATGATAAAAATATATTTCAAAATACATTAGGTGAAGCATTCACATTTTTAGCATGTGATGTTCATATTGAAACATGCCCTTCTCATTTAAAATTATCAAATTTACCATTTCAAACGGTTGGTTTACATTACGAAATTTTGGTTAAGAAAAAAAATCTTAGTGGAATTATGTGTAGGGAATTTTGAAACATTTGATGGTCTTGTGAATGGTGCTAGTGTGATTTTTGAAAATTTTTAAAAAATTATATCAAAATCTTTTGTTTGAATACATTTTCATAATCCTCTCAAGTCAGACATAATACATGAATTAAAAATTTACAAATCTATGACGAATTCACAAGGCTTGACAAATAATGGACACCAATTGAATGTAAAATTGCCAAAATATAAATAGGTAATAATCCTTTTCACACTATCACGAGAATCCAATTCCCAATTCAATTACATGTAACACAAACTATACGTCGTTCAAAAGGGTTGATTTTTGGTCATTTAACATTTGATCCGATCAACATGACAAAACATGCTTTAACATATATTGCATTATCAAAGGTTCGTTCAAAAAGAAAATTGTATTTACTTTCTCCATTATTGAATAATTTTTTTCAAGTGGATCATCTTGTTCAAAAAGAAATGTTTTGATTATGAACAAATGCACAATACAAACTTGCTATCATTTATTTAAAGTCCTACCATTCAAAAAATTTATTTGTAAAATCTCTTAATACTTGCCCTTTAACACTACATTTTGAAGATGTCCTTGCAAATCCAAATTTATTAACATCACATATTTTTTGTTTAAATGGAACAAGAATAATAAATGTCTATCGAAATTCAAAAATTTACAACACTTTATCACAAAAGTTCCATATATTATCATGTTATGATAACATTGTGTCATTGACAGAAAGCACAACAATCATAAATTTTGGTGTTAAACTTATCACCACACTTTTTAATGACAACACACGAAAAACATTATACATAATTACAATATATAAACTTCCCAAAATGCAAATGTCACATTTTAATTCTAATCTTATAAATCATTGTACAAGAAATGCCTTCACATTGTCCAATCATAATAATTGGAAATTTCAATATGAACCTTTTAACCAAAAAATAATTCAATCATCAATATTACAAGCATTCATGAATAAATAAAACTCATTTTTATAGAAAGCATTAGTACTAATGATACACAAATAGATCACATATGGACAAATGCACCAACACAAAAAAAAAATCATTTAGGAACGACACAAGCATATTGGATAAATCATAAACCCATTTATTTTGCTTTCAAAATACTCAATTATGTTCCCCAATTTGCATTACCACACAATACCACAAAATGACTTGATAACACATAAATGCACGTACACACAAAACACATACAAATAAATCACAAAATAATATATGTATTTATATACATACATACATAAATGCACATGTACAACACCATCTTTATCTATTGGCAAGGCCACAACCCTTGTTCACCTGGGAAAAAAAAATGGTACATTAAGAACTCTAGTTTGGTGTCTTCATGGATGAGGAACTAGTTTGCTCATCATGGATGTTGTCATACATCCACGAACAATTGCAGCATTGATAATAATCTGAGCTTTTGTTCTCTCTCTCTCTCTCTCTCTCTCTCTCTCTCTCTCTCACACACGCTCTTTCTTTCTTTCTCTCCTTCTCTTTCTTCGTTTCTCTTGTTTTGATTTCTGAGTGTGAAGCTTTTTTTTTTTCTTTTTTTCGGGTTTGTGCTTGCTGCTGTCGCAAAGAAGAATTAGAGTCCCAAGTTTGTTCCCAAGGGCAACAACATTGATTTGGAACAGAGATTATTATTAGGGAGCAGATTTTTTTATAAATAACAGAGCTGGAAGCAGAAGAAGAAGAAGACATAGGGTCTTGTGTTTCTCCGAGCTCCAAATGGTTCAGAAGAAGAAGCAAGGTACCATGTGTTTCGCAAAACTCTCCCTCCCCGCTTTCTTTCAATCAATTCGCATACCTAATAGAATGTTTCATCAACCGTCTCAGAATGTGCATCAAAATGTCTTTTATCTCTGCGAACTTCTTCTTACTCTTGTGTTATTCATCGTGGTGAGAAAAAAGACATGGGGAAAGCAATAACTTTTTGTTTTCTTTTTTTTTTTTTTGATCGGAGTCTTTTGTGAGTGAATGAATAACTGCACAATGCAGCTTGTCTAAATCGATATTCTATTTTAGGGTTTAGGGTTTTTAGTTGGTTATAGATCTGGTGAGGTTATTATGTTTATTGTGGAGAATTTTCGGGTAGATTCTTGGACTGTGTGTTTTCATAAAGCTCTGGTGAATTCTACTGTTTTTGAAGGGAAAAGGCGAATTGTGTATGAAGTGTGTGAAACGGATGACGTTCTTCAGGTCCTTTTTTTTAATCTCTTTTCTGAATCCTATCTTCTATTTTCAGCAATGACACTACTTGTTAAAAATGGAGAGTAAAGAGTGAGTGTTGATGCCTATGGTTTTTTTTGTGAAACTGATGACCTGAATTTAGCTTGGACATTGAAGGGCCATTCATTGCATAGTATTTGTCATCAAAGAAGAGAAATGGACTAAATCCATGATCTCCATTCTGCATCAGAATCTGGAACTGTAGATGATGATACTTGAGCAGTTAAAGCATCTGAAAGTTAGTGCTTCAGCAAACTGAGATGGGGAATGTTTGGACAATGTGTAAGCTGTTGTCCTGATAGAAAATCATTGTCCTTTCCTTGCAAGAGTTGTCAAAAGCATTTTTAGTATTTTCTGCCATCATTGACAAAAATGGGGACTAATAATCCATCATCTCCTGCACATCAGAATTTGGAACTACAGATGATGATGATTGATCAGTTTAAGCAAGGGCAGTTAAAGCATCTGAAAACTAGTGCTTCACAAACCCAAGATGAGGAAAGGAATGTTCTGACAATGTCTAAGTTGTTGTCCTGATAAGAAGAACATCTCCTGTTCCTGCGATGTTTGTTGAGAAAGTGTTTTTTGATATGTGCATGTACAGGCAGAGGCACAGAGAACTGATATCCATGCAGACAGGTTCAATTTGACAGGGGATGGTTCTGTTGACAAATATGGCCATCTTGCTGATAAGCACAAGACTGGTGGTTGGAGAGCCGCACCTCTTATTTTTGGTACTTTGGTTTTGGATATAGTCCATCACATCAATTTAACAGAAAAAATCCTCTGCCAGTCTTCAGTTTTGGAAGTCTTTCATGTCTTGACAAGTGTGGAGGATGGTTATGAGATGGACTATGAAAGTTATAGAAACTAAATTGTTGTAGAACGACTATTTTTGTGACAAATTTTTTCTAAAGAGGGTGACAAGAAGTACCAATGGAGTAATATGTTCTCTGATCAGGAAGTGGCCCTACAAATAGTTGTGATTGTATTGTCACTGTAAAGCCTAGGGTTGACCATTGTTTGTATGGGTTTCCTTCAGGAACTGAAATATGTGAGAGGATGGCAACTTTGGGGCTCCAGAGAAATTTGGTAACTTATTTCACCAAGAAGATCCACATGACCAACCCACAAGCTGCTAATATGGTGTCCAACTTTGTGGGCACTTTATATCTGACTCCATTTGTGGGGGGTTTTGTAGCAGATGGTGAGTCAGCCTCCTTTTTAGTAGTATCAAGACCGGTGCATAGAACCTCTCAAGCAGTTTTTTCTGCAGATTGAAGAGCATCTTGATGATAAGAGTGTTTGACAATTTAAAGAAAACTTCACCTCATGATTTATGGTGTCATGTTTGCTTGCAAGAGTTTCAAGGGTCTGGGTGAAAGAAAACACTGGATACCTTTTTTTGTAACTGATTGCCTTGATAATCCCTGTATGAAACAGCTTACTTGGGGCACTTCTGGACCATAGCAGTATTTGCCTCAATCCAGGTGCTGGTGAGTGATATGTCAAACTCCTCTTTCTGTGCAAGAAGTGTGTCTAGAACTTCTTGAGTGGGTCCCTGAATTGATGTGGCCACAAGATAGAATGTCCTACTAGCCAGAGAATTGGGTCTTTCTCATCCTACACTTATCATGTATGATAAGCTGAGGCATCAGGACCCAGGAACTTGTATGTTTCTTCTCATTACCTGTAGGGCATTATCTGCAGCATCTTTGTTCTGGGAAAATTTGCACATCCTGTTAGTGTTCAGTAAATGAATGTACTAGAGTACACATTTGTTGGAACTGAAAGCTGGGTAATCCATCCTCAAACAAGCTATTCTACAGATTCCTCCTCAAAGGTCATAACTGGTTTGAGAAGAAGATTGTATAATTTGGAAGGATTCACTCTTAAGTTTGTGGGACACTGCGCATGAATGTAATTGTATGCTGAAAGCAGGAGACCTGCTATGCAAGGAAAGCTTGTTATCTCTGGAGGTTTAACATACATCTGATATGTTGGTGACATATTTCTCTGCTCTTTTATGTGCTCAAAAAATCACACAGATATTTGTGCACATTTGTGCCACATCTCAAACAAGATGTGAGGTGGAGAAGTCAATGGAGATCTAAGTTGAATTCGGAATGTGATGCTTGCAGGGAATGGTATGTTTGACATTATCAGCTGCAATACCATCACTCAGGCCTCCTCCATGCCCATCCAATAACAAAACTGGATGTCAGGCAGCTTCTGGCTACCAGATAGGTGTGCTACATGTGGGACTGTATCTGATAGCTTTTGGGAATGGTGGTATCAAACCCAATGTTTCCACTTTGGGGGCGGACCAGTTTGATGACAGTGATCCTGACGAGCGCAAGCATTTGTCAAATTTCTTCAACTGGTTCTACTTCATCATCTCCATTGGATCCCTACTTTCTGTTACTGTCTTCATTTACATACAGGTGAAAATAATTCTAATGCTTCAGTTTGGTTATATAGAGTTTTACTGTAGCAGAGCTTTTGTATGTACAGTTAGCTGAACAGTCCCTGAATAAAAGCAATCAGTAGATGATTTCACAAGGAACCAGATATACAGATCCATAACCCTTACATTCAAAGTGCTGTGGGAAGGACTTCAGGACAATGTCGGTTTCGGTTGGGGATTTGGGATTCCAGCTGCAGTTATGATTTTGGCTGTGGTCATTTTTCTGGCGGGTTCGAAGATATACCGGTTTAAGGCAGCCCAAGGGAGCCCATTTGCTACCATAGCACAGGTACTCATTGCTGCAGCTTGGAAGTGGCATCTTGGACCTGTAAGTGAGAATGTGCTTTATGCAGGTCCTGTTCACGGGAATGGACCACTGGAGAAGCTTTGTCATACTGAACAATTTCGGCAAGTCCCACCCCTGTACACCCACCATATAGACATCAAAACACAAATAGAAGTGAAGAACAGAAAGAACAGAAATAGATGACAAGATGTGAGATTTCGATTGAGATGAGTGCACAAGCTGAAGGAAGAATCTGCTTCAGCTCATTGAGCTGTCACAGGAGTTGCATCTATGTTGACTAGCAATATTGGTTGACAACTGAACTGACAAAATATGCATCCGTACCAAGATAACTCATCCAAGCCAGTGGTCAGTTCTGCAATAACCATACAATAAGTTGACCCACTCTAATGTTACACAACCTACAGTCCAATTAACAAAAACACTTGTTGGCCAAGGAGTGGTACCTGTTCTGTTATATGTCTGATCTCCTTTTAGTCTCCTGACACCATGAATGGTTGTTGTTGTGGCCTGAAATGTCACACAGGTGTCTTGACCGAGCGGCAGTTCCAGTTGGGAAATTGGAAGATGGTAGAGGGCCTGTAAGCCCATGGACATTGTGCTCTGTATCTCAAGTGGAAGAAGTAAAGATGATTATTAGGGTTTTACCAATATGGGTGAGTACAATACTTGTTTGGACTGCCCTCTCTCAAATGGAGACTTTCTCTGTGGAAGTGGGATCCACTATGGACTGTCGGGTGGGATGCTATTTCTCCTTTCCCCCTGCTTCATTATCTGTCTTCGAGCTTGTCAATGTATTACTGATACTCCCACTCTATGATAAGCTACTGGTACCCTATCTGCATCGATTTACAGGCATCCCTCAAGGTATTACAGTGCTTCAGCGAATAGGTACTGGACTTGTGTTCTCAATTTTGGCTATGCTGGTTGCAGCTCTAGTGGAAAGGAGACGGGTACAGGTAGCAAGAGAATATGGGTTATTGGATGACCCAGGTGCAACAATTCCAATGAGCATATTTTGGTTAATTCCACAATACTTCCTTCGTGGAAGTACTGAAATCTTCACTCAAGTTGGGCAACTTGAATTTTTCTATAATGAAGCTCCTGATAGGATGCGAAGTTTGGGTACTGCAATCTACTTGAGTACAATTGCTTGTGGCCATTTTCTCAGCACTGTACTGGTGACGACAGTAAATAAGGTGACACAGAAGGGGAACCATCAGGGCTGGCTTACAGACAACTTGAATCATAGTAGACTAGATTACTTCTACTTTCTTCTTGCAGGTTTAAGTGCTGCAAATTTTGTATTTTTCCTTTCCTGTGCTCGGTGGTATAGGTACAAGAAGGTCAAGAGAATTTCAGATAATATGATACAGTTTGGAAAACAAATTGAGTTCAATGATCATCAACAGCCAAAGGGGGATGCCTTCATGTAAATTCTCTCCCCCAAACTCTGCATCCTGGTTGAAGTTAGCCTAATTTTGATGTTGTGCTATTGAATGCACCACCTTGGTGTGAGACAATCCTCTCACATGGAAGTTTGTGACTTGAGAGTAGCTTGTGCTAGTGGTTTCATTTCATCTCTGTCAATGTGAGATGTGAGAATTTGTCAAAATAAGAGGATTACAACCTTGTAATGTAACCTCTCTTGAAAGGTTAAATACTTTTCCATAGTGTAGATTCAGCATATCCAAAGAGCATTTTAATGGTGCAGGTTTGGTTGAGTAGTGCTCTTCAATTCTCTAAATAATTTTCGAATTGTTTCTTGCAACTCACATCAGTTATAGAATTGTCACATTACTGATTATGCACTGTCAATTCTTGAATGCAAGAGGGTTTGGCAATCAAACTTGTAGTTCAATGTAAGGGGATTTTGAGTATCAAGGAGTGCTGTGAAGTTCTTTGCCTTTTAATAGAACTCCCAGTCTTGGCTTTGATAAAAAAATTTGGGAGGTTCTTGAGGTGCAGGTTTAAGCCAAGTCCATCCTATTTTTTAAACCTTGCAGTTCTACTTCTGGCACATTTCTCCAAATTCAAGAACCCTTCAGCCCAGGTAAATAGGTCTGGTTCCATGTACACATTATGCACTCCCCTATTGTAGACATTGTAAACATGTGGAGTTCAACAACTAATAAAAATTAATACCATGAGGACAAAATGGGTGTGAAGCACAGAAAAGGCCCCACAGAACATAAATAGTTACAGTATCTGCTTTAGGTGTGAAGAGAAATGGCAAACAAAGACTTTGAAACTCTGGCTTTGCAAATCTAGCAACCAGGACAAACCAACATCCAGCCACACACCATCCACAAGATGCCTGTTATGGATCAGTTGTGAATGAACTTCAACTGAGTTTTAATCTGGTTTTGCCTTGGTAACCCATTCTGTAAGCAGTAGGTCCCATGTCTGCAATAGACAAGTTGGGAAATAAGTGACTTCTAGGTGAGCAGATGATCTATGCACAGGAAAGGGCTGAGATAGCTTCTGAAGATATCACCCCCCCTCCTCTATAGTTTTATTCCCGACCTAATTGTCTAGTTCTCAGTTCAAATTTGAACTTCTGCAATTCTCCAATTTGGTCACTATGAGAAGTGCACCTGTAACACCATCTGGTACCTAGTACCATGATGAAGTAGCTCTATGACTGCCTATGCCTTCGGTTATGACCTTTGTTCTTCATTCCTTCAGTTCATCTATCTCCTCTTATTGAAGACTATCCAAGTTTTAACAGAATTGCAAGGGTTCAGCAATTCCTGAACATTGCTTTAACTTACCAATGTAAACCCTGACATACAAAGGTGTCCAAAACAAATGGCACACAAAAGTTTATTTACTGCTTATTAGAATTCCAGAAAGCAGCATACTCTCTGATGTGCACAGGATTTCAGAGCAACTAGATAGCCTGCATCCCATAGGTATTTTGCACCATTAACAATGACTAATGAATTCAGATTGCCTAGACTACCATCATTTATGTGAAGTTGATTTTGAGGACTCCTTTTTGGCCAACTTGGCTTGCACAAGTTTGTCCAAAATGGCCATCTCTAGTGGAACTGCATCTAGGCATCGCTCTGCTGCTGCCAAACAGACCTGCATGACCACACACCCCAATGTCCCACCCCTTAGAGTTGACAACCTAAGAAAAATTAGACATGATCCATGTAGTGGCGTTGGACTATGATCTTTATGAGTGTGGAAGCACAAGCCACTGAATCCTGAAACAAGGCCTGAGCTGTTGATGAACAATGCTTTTGATCCTGGAATTCCATGCCTAAATCAACCATGGGTCTCAACCTGACAATGGGCAATAAACTGATGTATATTTTTGGCTGCCTGGAAATACTAACAAGAACTAGTAACTAGTCCCCCCCCAATTATGGAATTGTCGGCATCGATGCTCAACAGATGCCTAAACTGAAGAACTTCCTCTCTTTACAGCCACCAACTACCCAATTCAAGATGAAGCCTAATTCATAACCAGTCTTACAAGAAAACTTTAAGAGTGGAAATAATAAATCTACTTGACACATGGCAGATAGGACATGATTCCCTCATTGAATATGTTCCTTTCAAATGGACCTGGATCAGACTGCTTGATGATTGTGAGACAAGAAGACCATAAGATTAGAGAAAGAGAGGTCACCACGTACTTCATCAAGAAGAAAATCAACCACAGTTTCATTGTCCAAAAGATTGTGCAATGGGTCTCGCAAATAGTGCATGTCAAGCTGTATTTGTTGGTAGCCACTGCGATTGAAAGTTTGGAGCCGAACACATTCTTGAAAGCTTTTCAATGTCATCTTCACCACAGTTGACACCACAGATGCCTGGAAAAGAAAGATAATATCAATCTTCTAGACAGGGAAATACACAACATCCAGCTATAAGAGCACCATCCATGAAAAACTCATACAACAGATTTTCTTCTTCTCAGGCTTGTGCAGATGGTGGCTCTACAGCAGCCTGAATAGAGCAAGGATGTAATGCCTATTACAAAACATTCAATCCAAGTCTTGACGTTCCCTGAACCCTGAACTGTAATATTCACCTGGTTAAACTCGAGCTTTGTAAAGATCTCAACTCGTTCAGTGAAAAGCTTTGCGACATCTCGTTCCAACAACTGGTTTCGTGCTCTGTGAGACATATTGGAGCGATGAGAAGTGCCAGAATAGCCATCCTCCCTTGTTGAGGCACTTCGAGAGGAGCCTATACTGCCTGAACTGTCAGTATGTCGGTGTGTTCGAGTGGAGCCTGGGTCAAGCAGTTGCTGTACTTCCCCTTCTAGTATCTCAACCTGCCAAACAAAAATATATGAGATTCCCAAGAAAACTCCACAATGATGCTTCAACGATAAATGATAAGTTAGTTCCAGTAAAACTTAAACTTACATATAGTTTCCAGCAAACCCAAAACTAAGATGAACAAAAATGAGTGCAGTCATAACCTCATGAATGTCACTAACAAAAGTATCAAATCCCATTACCCTCATCATAAATAGCAGTGACTAGCAGACATAACTCCCCACCAACTTTATCAGCTCCAAAAGGTTTAAGTGCAGATATTTGATAACAAACTGCCAACTGTTTCAAGCAAACATATAAATAAAAATCATATGTCCAGAGTTTCTGTCACATTTCCAGAAGCAACCGGACAGTTCCAGAAGCAACTCAGTAATGATGCAACTCATTTGATTTTAGCTTGCCCTTGTAGAAGCAAGAATCTAAGTATAAATAGACCTAAATGGAGGGTAGCAGTTGAAGCCTCATGAACCCTGAACATATCTTTAAACCACACAGAAAACTGCAAAGCAATGTGAACAATAGAAACACCCTCATATATGTTCAGTGACCTTCAATTGCAGCAACATGTATGGTAGTGGGTGGAGACCAATTACAGTTATTAACCCATCTATTAAGCTTCTGTCACAAGAGCATAGCAGATGCAGTCAACCACATACTCACTAGCTCAACAAGACAAAAAAGTGATGCAAGTGAAAAGGAAACTGATAAAAAAGAGGAGAACAAAGAGAAGGAAAATCCAAAATAGAACCAAACAAGGCAAGAGGAAGATAGGAGAGAAACAATACAAGAAGCTTTAAGAACATGTTCTTCTGAGGACAACGTGGGAAAAACCTGCCTACTCAGGGTCAAGAAGCCCTTGCAAGAATCATACTGAGATCCAAACAAAGAATCACCAAAAAAATTCCCCTCTGTTAATAAAATTCTGGTTGGTTCCATTAGAGAAGCAACACACTGGGTAAGAATCATCTATGCACACAATACCAGAACCATCTAGCATCCCTTGAATGCAAGGGTAGTTTACCTCTTGCAACAGCAAATCTGCAAACATGCGAACATCTCTTGGTTCCTTGTACTGCATCATCCAGTCAACAAACATTTTTCTCAACTGTCAGAATGGTCCAAGTGTCTCCAGCATTTGAGATCGACAAGCTTCTGTTCTAGCTTTGGCTAAAACCTTGCAGAAAATAATCAAAATTGTATTGCTTTCTTATAATGCATGTTGTAGTTGCAACACTCTGGAGTCAGAAGACCAAACAAATAGAGCATTCAGAAGACTATTCCTTATTTGGAAGAGCAAATCAATGCTTCAAGGGCATGTTCCAAGGTGGACCTTGAGCCAATTGGGGGTCTCCACACTCTTGCGCACCAACACTGACAACTTCTGAGCTTGGACATCTACATACTGTCACCACCCCCAAACACATCAAACTGCTAATGTAATGAGATAAGGATCAGCTACCCAAATGGACCATATGAAACACATGTGGATGTATTCTGAGAACAACAAAAAGTCAAGATCAAAACTCTTGGACAGTCTTCCATACCTACAGAAATTGACTGTACATTGGCAAGACCTGATATAAGGCTTGCATGGGGCTTTCAGAATTTTTTGCAAAACACTGGTAATACACAACCAATATGAGGTCCAATGATGCTATATTCTGCTTTCACAACCAGAACTGACTGACAGTGACAGCATGGCTTTGTAAACAAACCTGTTGAAGAAGCCTCTCAGCAGTACTATGAAAGAATCGACAGATTTCAGAGGGCACAAATGCAGGACGTGCTTCATATCCCATTACACCTCCACCTACAAAGCAAGTTCCTACAACCTGACAAAAACAAAGAAACAACTCAGCTCAGCTTAGTTACCACCCTCTACACCAGTCTCAAACTCATATATATCTTTCTCTTCTCCTTTGCAGATACTCTTCCTGCCAAAGAATTCATTTTCTGAAACCAATGGGGTCACAAGTGAAATGTAGTACCTCAGTGATCTGCGGTACAGCAGTTTGATAGATGTATACTGAAAGGAGGGCAAGCAACAAGACTAAGCTCGGGGTTGCCTCTGGTAACTTGTCAGGGGAAGCAGAAGCAGAATTGAAGCCTGATTTCAAACAAAGAGAAAGGAAGTGGTCCACTAGATTGGTGAAGAGATCCTGGAAGCCCCCTTGCACTAAATCAATGTATTCATCCCGCCACCGCAGCAAGTACTCCTTACTGTTGTCCAACAGCAGCTTCAAATCCTATCAGTCCAGAGTACAGAATTGTTGGTACAAATTCGGTCACTGCATCATGAGCATCCGTGCAATCTACACAGCAATTACCCCGTACTTATTGGGACAGGAAAATTGGACCAGGAATATGAAGACCTGTAGGACGTCAAGGCTGCCCTGTATTATTGTTGCCTGGGCACGATCAAGGGAAGCTTTTAGTGGTCTTGATACATCAGCAGTGGCTCCAGGTATTGAAGATGGCTCCTCCACTATGGCAGCTGCATAGAAACGCCATTGCAAAGGCCTAATATCAAATCCAAACAGGAGACAGGGCTAAGGGTTTAGGGTTTAGGACACAAGGGATTGAATGTGGAGATGATGATAGATGGGTCTGATTTACCTGTTAGTACTGCAACAGCCACTGTTACAAAAGTATGTATAGTGCAACCATTCACCCAACCCTAAATCCTAAACCCTAAACACATAGGTGTAAATCCAGCAGTAGTCCAGTGTCTTGAGTGCTTGATGAGCCAAATCATTAGAGACACAAATTATCAAAAGTGTATCAATTCAGGAATAATAGATGAATGCAAACCTTTAATTTGGTCAGAAAGGTGAGAAAACTTTGTTGCAACATGTTGCCTGACAGCATCTTCCAAAGCCTAAAGATCAAAAACAGGAAAGGAAACTTTTGTTGAAAGAATTTTTTCCATAGCAGACATGACTCAAAAGTGAAACCCAATAATTACCAAGACAAGATTGAGTATATTGCACTCTAAACAAACAGAGGATTTGACATCACAAATTGCATGGGGTTTCATTGACAAAGCAACAGCTCCAAGATTTTCAGGGGGCAAGGTTTCACACAACCCAATACTGAAAAACTTACAAAGAGAAATTGTACTTTTGCAAAGAAGAGTCCAACAAGCTTAAAAGCACACGTGGCAACATTCTTTCCTATCAAGCTAGTGTCATTCAGTGATGACAGACAGAGAAACCCAGTATCAAAGAAGAGATGAAAAGAGGGCTTTCAGTTTGAACACAAAGCACCTTGGAAGCTCGTTCTGGCAAACTGGCCTCAGGCACCAATTTGTCCATTTGGGTTATATCAGATATTAAGACTCCTGCACCCACAAAGTGCTTCAAGTAAAACTAGGAGGAGGAGGAGGAGTAGGTCTCCCATCAACCCACATTTGGCTATTGTCATCAAGCAATCACTGTTATGAGTCCAGCTCATGTACATGACCCATTCATGGCAATCAAGTTCTGAGGAAGAAGGAAAGATATCTTCATAAGTACTGAGAACTAATTCCATACTTACAGTATGAGTCAACCTGAAAAGAATTGAGAGATGAGCTGATAACAAAGAGATTTAGATCTGACAACCTATCAGCGAACACAGAAATTCCAACTCTTAAAAAAAAGAAAACTAAAAGAAACCCTGAAAACAGTTTAAACAACAGCAACATATGGTATTGACCAGCTACCATAAAATCATCCCCACTAACTTTTATCACCAGCACAAAATACTACGTACCAAAAGCAGACATCAGTTCTGTCGCAGACGAATCTTGACCTTCCAGCTGCAGTGACTTTTGGATGCTTCCAAAGTATCTGGAGGCACACATAACCAAAAGAGAGGAAAATTGGTCATAATCTGAAACAAGATGTGTATGTTTTACACATGAAAGTGGAACCCAAAGAATATAAACCAACATTTTGGATCAAGTGACAACAGAACCCCTTCCCCCCTTCCAAAAAAAGCAGAATAAATCACCCAACAGCTCAGATGCACACTACTCATCAACATGCAAGCACACTATGAGGGAACTGACTCATCAAAGAGTTTGGTTGCAGCTCCTATGAGCCGCATTTCGTATGATGGAAATAATGTGCGGAATGTGCCAGCTGTCTCTATGAAATCTTGGATCAAATCCTGCATAAATAATCAGGGTTACAATCGGAGTAAACACCTGCAAATCCAAGCTCAATCCATTCCCAAACTCTTAGGCCTATATCATATTGCATGCAAATCAGCTCAGGCAACTGACGGCCTGGCACTTGGAACATACCTTTTCAACCAATCTTTTCTGCACATCAGAAGTAGTATCTAGTGCCTTGAGACCTTGTTGTGGGTAAAACCCAACTGTCAGAGGCTCATTTGTCTCAGGCTTGCCTGCTCCAAATGCTACAAAGTTTCCCAGCAAGTAGTCCCAGTGTTCTGTCATAAATCTTTCTACCATACTGTCCACCTGGAAATCCCCCCAACAAGAAATTCATATCATCAGCATGACAAACTCATCTCCCTCTCTCCAACTAACTCTCTCCCAGAACACAAACTCATATCAGGGGACAAACTTTTCTTGATCTTCTCAGAGCCTTTTAGAGAAAAAAATTCTTTTCTGAACCCACCCACCCATTGGCTCATCAAGAAGGAAAAGTACAGATATTATTACATGAAAAGAAAATACAACTACCATAGCACACCAACAAAATGCTAAAAGCTCAGAAACAGGATATAAAGGTCATGACCGAGTGATTGAGTTGTTGGAGGAGTGTGACTGCCTGTGCTCGAGATGAAAGTTGAACAGCTTGGTCCATCACCTGGGCCTGAAAATGGAAACCCCCATTACTTCAGCTTCTTCTGGCTTTTGAACCTGGATTTTCTCCAGTTATGCCAGAGTTTGTCACCAGAAGCCTCCTATCATTTTTTAGAGTCCTATTACAGTTGGTGCATAGGCTCAATATCTTACAAAACTCTGTGATAACAGGATTTGTCATTTGTCAAAGAGAAACAACAGGACATGACATTTGTCAAAGGCTTTTAACAGGTTGTACTGTTGCTGCCAGTTCCTCAATCATCCAATGAAGACATCACCTTTCTTCATTCAGGACTGGACACTAGAATCTCCTCCACATCCACCGGGCATTGCCCCCCATTGAGGCAGGTGTTACTGTGCACATAAGCCACTTCTCGCAATTGCCCTTTTGGCCATATAGCCTGCACCCAATTTGGATATAGCAAAAGGAGGTTGGGGTAGGATCACTGGGAATGGTTGCCGGTGGGGGAAAGGGTGGGGTGGGTCAGGGGAAGGGGAGAGAATGATGGCAACCCATTTTGTGAGCAGCTTA
Source organism: Sphagnum tenellum (assembly GCA_963921925.1). Lineage (NCBI taxonomy): Eukaryota > Viridiplantae > Streptophyta > Sphagnopsida > Sphagnales > Sphagnaceae > Sphagnum > Sphagnum tenellum. The sequence continues at coordinate 11,489,116 of OY998155.1, forward strand.
GGGTTTAGGGTGAGAAAGAGAGAAAGTACTTGGAGCTTGTCAGTAAGGGTGGAGATAAGTTCGTCCACCTCCTCCTTGCAAGAGCGAAAGGATGACTGGCCATATGCCTGCAATTCAATTACAATGCAACCAGCTTAATCACATTATATGTGCTCTCAGTGAGCCCCTAAGAGAATCTCCAGTAGTGCTCAGTATGTGAACCTGCAAAAATATTTCTCACATCCAAGTTTTAGTTATTTACTTTTTTCCAACCCCACCCATAAAACTAAAAGTGGGACTGCAAATAGGTGGGATGGCAAACCACCTGGACCAATCAAACCATTTAGCCAATCAGAAACAGGGAGCAGTCAATAAATACAATTTGACTTTGTTTATTACACTCTTCCAAGGCTCCTACAGGGTCCTGGAAGCTGTGCATTTTTCCAAGGTCAGAGCAATCTTCCAGTGGATCCACTGGATATAACTGCTGCACCTCATCAAAAATTTCCAGTGCAGGGCCACATACTGGGCACCAGTGGAGATGCTCTAATAGCTGACCCACTAAAGCCTCCTCTAAAGGCTTCTGAACATTTACATGCATGAACTCATCCAAGCAAACTACCACCCAATTATTCAGGTGTGCAAGGGACTATCAGGTGTGCAAGGTGTTCTTGTGAAGAAATTCCTTGAAAATCTCACAAACTAAGCAGCAGAAAGTCCTTAGAACCTAAGCTGTTGCCCTGAATTTTTGTTGCATTTCCAGAAGCAGCAGTAATATGTCAATAGCAGAACTCTTATCATTGCTCACTGGATATAATTCCTTGCTGGTAAGACAGACCCAAGAGGTGCATTACCTGGAGAATGGGAAGCGCTCCTTTGTAGTACTTCACAGCTGTTGAATAATCCTCTGCATTCATGCACTTGCGAAGTCGCTGTGGCAGATCAAAAATAAACTGCAAACTCCACAGAGCTGATTGCATTCAAATATCTTCTGATATTTACTTGAATGATGTTCTAATCATTGTGTTGGAACACTTAAGGTCAAACTTGGCTTTCCTCAAGCTCCCCAGAAAAATTGCTGTTAGGCACATTTACCTGGATTTTTCGAAGCAAACTGCGGGTGCCATTCAGCTGCTCAATGCGTTCACGCCGCTCACACAATGAAGCGTTTATGCCATCACTTTTAGCCCGCACCATTGTCACCTGGCCAACAACAACACTGTACCAATGACATGTTTGTTTCCTAGTCTCCCATTTTTCCATAACATGCAACACGTAGGTACCTGAGTTTGTTGAAGAACCTTGGGAATCCAAATTGGGCACATGTTTTTTCATTGTCCACACTAATCTCCTCAGTTGCTAAACAATAAAAATAGTGCAGAATTTTTGTCTATGGCATTCAACTGAAGGGCTCTTTAAATACTGAGACAAGGTTTTGAAAAAAATATGGGCTTGGATTCACCAACAAACTCAACAGTAAAGCCATGAGAATGCAACAGCAATTGGAGATCAGGGTCAAGACAATCAACACAGAAAGGTGACAGTTTCAAAGTTAAAGAAGAGAGACCCAAGGGGCAAAGGTTTTTGCATTAAACAATGAAGAAAAAATCTGCACAGAATCAGGTCATAAATGAGGCAGTGTGAAAATTACAGTGTCAAGAAGGTGTTCCATGTTAGACTCCATGCCTGCCACATTCTCCTTCATTCTGCAGCCCAAGACAAGACCCACTTTTTTAACTACTCTAACTCCATTGGAAGGAAGTCCACCTATCTTGTTTGTGGCCAGGCCATAATCATCATCATCATCATAGAGTCTTTCTTGCAGCATGGTGTCAAGTCAGTGCAGTGCAGTGCATATGTGAGTGAAAAGAGGAGAGCTCATACCTTCGAATTGTATCTGTTGCACTGATAAACTTGTTGTAGTTCTCATATACCAGCATTTGCATGTCACTGTCTAAGTTCTTGATTTCTGCTGCCACCTCCACATGCCTTTGCAGCAAGCGATCCAAAGGAGTGTTGTGGAGCTGCATGAACCGGATGGAGGGAGAGAGGGCCAAAAAAAACACACACAGTGAACTACTGCAGTAGTTCACTGTGAATGAAACATAATGTTTGAGATCTAATCTCTATTCGTATCAGCATTGAAAATCACTAGATCACCTAAGGGAGAATAATGGGAAAGGAAAGAAAAGAAAAGAAGACCCCAATCTTCTCTCCGATAACACATAGAACCCAAAACTTCCCTAAATCTGTCTCCAATTGATTTTTTTGGTGTGTCATTGGGTTGTCGTAATTGAACCAGGAGCTCCAATCAAGCACTACAAAAAGAGCTAAAAATGCTCCAAATCTAGCACCCACATGGATAGGTATGTCGAGCGAGGTTCACCAGATCCATGAAAAGAAAGGGAACTGAAGTTCCAAGAAACAATAAAAACAAGCTTACCAGAGACTCCATGTAATGATCGACATCGAAATTAGGCAGGTTGATTCCTTGCAGAGTGTCCCGACGACCATACCCAGTAGGAGTATCGGATTCCGGCGATCCGGTTCCGTAGAAGCTACTCAAAAGCTCCCGCATTCGCTTGGTTTTCTCATCCTGCTGCCCCATCGCCATTCCCCTTCCCCCACCACACTTCTCCTCTTCTTGATCGTTCTCCTTTTCTCCTCGTCCCCACGTCCTCCTCTCTCTCTCTCTCTCTCTCTCTCTCTCTCTCCTCTTCGTCTTCTGTCTCTGGCTCTCTGTCTGTGGAAAGCTTCGAGGAGAGCGTGGAACCCTAAAACATGAACCAAGTAACCCTAGAACATGAAGACATGAAGCCCTAGAACATGAACCATGAAACCTCAGGAATAATGCATCACAAAACATTTAATTCCCTTAAATTTTTTGAGTTAAAATTTTACTCCTTTTGTGTGAATGGGGTACAATTAGAGTTTATTTATTCTCTTATTTTATTGGCCTTGCCTACCAAGGCAAGGAAGGATATTGTGTTTAGATTCAATATAGACTATAGTAGCTTAAGGGATTTTTATAGGCCCCTAGGTCTTAATTAATTAATTAATTAATTATATAAATATGATTAATTTTTTAAAAATTTAAATTTTTTTTGTGTAATAAAATAATAATAGGTCTATTTTTATGTTAAGATTTTCAAAAGATGATATTTTGGCTTGTGTTGAAACTTCAGATTAGTTATAATAGAAGTTATAATAATATCTTAAAGGATTTTGGTTTCTTTTCAGAGGAATTTTATTGAAGATTATATTTTTGCATGGTGAAATATTTGATTTTCCCATAATTTTTCTTTTGCCTCAGGATACTTCTTAATGTAAAAATGGCAAGGTCAGGTATTGTATATAGGCCTTGAAGCATCATTCAGACCTAAAGTTAGGGCCGGGTAGCTTAATATTTAGATAATATCATAAAGGGAAAAAAAACAACCTATGTTGAAAGTTAGCACTAAGATAGCACCCAAAATGTCAGTTAAAAATTAATTTTTCAAGCACAAGACAATTAGTTATGGGACCGTTTAATCATGTTGTGGGCTATTCTCAATCAACTTTATTATTAACAATTTATAATTTTAAAAAAAAAAAAACTGAGATGACTTTGAAAACTAAGGAGAAAGAGGAGAAAAAAAATGAAATTAACAAAAATAAATAAAATAAGGAAAGAAGAAGAAGGGATAAAAAAAGGAAACAAGTATGTGAAGCACTTGGGTAGTTTAAAAAATGTATTGGTGATCAAGTTCATTAAACGGCATAATCTACCATGCACAAGGTGGGTTTTGTATGGACATAGCTTTGGCACATATGAAAGCATCTTAGAAAGGGATCTTATGTAGTGTGTAAGGAGGGTTTTTGTGTAGGGTCCATCTTGTGCTTTATGCCAACTAGGTAATGCCTCGGACCTTAAGTTTGCCTTGAGTTCTTGAGCTTAATCCCCTTCTTTTGGTAGGGTGCAACATTCAAGCATCATTCACATTTAGTGTTACATCAATGGTGCAACATTCAAGCATCATTCACATTTAGTGTTACATCAATGGTGCAACATTCAAGCATCATTCACATCTAGTGTTATATCAATGGTGCAACATTCAAGCATCATTCACATCTAGTGTTACATCAATGGTGCAACATTCAAGCATCATTCACATTTAGTGTTAAGTCAATGGTAAGTCAATGTTAGATTTTTCTTGATTTTTGAGTGTATTCGTTTGTGTGATGTTAAATGACATTGTCAACGATATGCCATTCTTGTCAATAGGTGATGTTAACTTGGTGTTAACATTGGTGATAGTTAATATATCCAAACCTAGTCAAAAGCCTCGTTTTGAGGTTTTCACTAGGAGATCAAAAATGACAATTTAACTCAATGTTACATTATCGTATCTGCAAAGTAAGGGAATTTTATTAAATCTCAATATGAAATGCTGAAACTCGGCATCTAATGCAGAAGATTCAAGAGTAATTATAGTAGTTGTGCAGGGGAGGGTTGAAAATATGTGCAGCAGCAGTGGAGGTGATCGGGAAAGACAGATCCTGAAACTCAGTCTATCACCAAACTTGATGGTTTTCTGAATTTCACTCACCATTGAATGCTAATATACGTTTTTGCAAGTATGTTTTGAATCTCACCCCACATATGACCAAACTTGGGGTTTTGGTGCTGTGTTTTCCTTACTTTAGGGATACCTCTACTAAATAGGAAACACATGGTGGTTAGAATGCTGAATCCTGGAAATGTTTCTATATTGGACTCTACATGACCCTACAACGTCGGAATACCAAACTTCTGCCTGAATCGGGGTGCATCCCAATGTCTCTACACTGAAGGGCAGAGCCACTGAAGTGCTAGTGAATGAAATTGACAGAAATCCAGAAGAGAGAATCGCCATGCAAATGAGCATTCATTCCCCAGAGCTAGGTTTGCCATGCCAATGACAACCTAATCACTGTGAGCTCATTACATGTCAGAATATGAAGCCAGTAGACATCCAACAAAAGAGTTAGATGGTTATACCAGCCAAATATAGTGGCTAGAGCCATCTTTGTGCAGATATCCCAGCAATAACAAATTGTAATAACATCTGCCTCAAGCTGAGGTAATATCAGTGATCAATTTATTAAACACAATCCCATGTACATAAGAGCTGAAAAGACCAACAGTTTAAACAATTTAGATTTCAAATTATCTCCTTTGGAAAGGGAAAAATATGATGCGTAACAGAGTGGTGACAAACTAGATCAAACTCATAGGACTGGAACTTTTCAAACTCGACAAAAACAGTTTGGGATCCTAAGGCATGGAGTGACGCATTGGGTTGGGCATTCATGTCCTGGTTGCATGAACATTTGTTACGATTTGGTTGTAAAAATCCACATATTGATCAGCTGAGACATCCCAGCTGAAGTCAATCTTCATTGCCTTCCTCACCAGTTTCTCCCACCAATCAGGGTTTTGTGCATAGTAAGACATTGCACGATCTAAAGCCCAATTCAATCCCTGCACAGGAAACAGTTTGAGAAGCAGACTACTGACCATCGCATAGACATTGTAGACTCCCCCCCCTTAGGAGCCATTTCAAACCTTTTGCAACTGTTTGACCTGTCAGAAATCTAGCTTGCAATGGACTTGTGGGAAATATTCTTGCCGTCCCAAACACATAAACATGACACATAAAAGTTACACAACAAGAAAAGAAACTACTGATGTTTTTCTTACTCACCCCTTCATCAAGTGACTGAAATGAGAAGCCGTTCCGTTTCTCAATGGGAATGCTCTCATTATCCACATCAAACACACTGTCCATACTCACCCCAACACACATATACATTTGTCAAGATTTTTTCTTCAATTTCTCTGGAACTACCTAGCCAGAGGAAACCACAAGAATTGAGAGAAACTGACATGACAAAAAAAAAAAAAAAAAAACTTCCAATTGATAATGAATCTGGTTGTCAAGATTTGAAGGTGCCAGTGATTTTTTGCAGAAAGGGGAAAAAGTGTGGTGAGTGTGCATGCACTCACCTGTCTGCAAGTCCTCCAGTTTCACGGACAACTGGTATAGAGCCATAGCGCATTGCTATCATCTGCATGCACACATTCACCGTATCTATCCAGAGGTGTGTGTATACATACATTGCATGACGGACTTCCAAGACACAACATAAAAATGGACAAAGAAATGCAAAAAATTCATAATTTGTGTAAACATTGTGTCTAAGAAGAAGCAGTCTGATTCTCACAGTGCAACAACATCAATGACAAATGACCTTTCACATCTTGAGCAGTGAAATGAACAATACTGCAGAAGCCAAAAGAGGAGGGCTGCTTTTGAAACAGATCTAGAACTTCATCAGGACAATATCTCCCAAAAGTTGGAAGAAGTAGGATTGGAGCATGTCACCTGGGTGAGACCGCAAGGCTCAAATATTGAGGGAATCACAAAGATGTCAGACGCAGCATAGATTGAGTGGGAGAGGGCCTCATCGTACTTCAACACCAGTCGGATTTGTGGGTGGTTCTCAAATTGGCGTGCAATTCCTTCAAACTCATGCTACAGACCGCCAATGCAAGCACAGTTAGGACCAGCTATTGAACAGAATATCAAAATCGATCCCATGTCAAATTTGCTCAAAAGAACAAGAGGTATGGCCCAATGCAGTAACAATCTGTACCTGAATATGAGGAATTGGACTAGAGCCCAGAAGGATAAATTGTCCACCACGCTCCAATGTCCGGTAGATTGAATGGCGTATCAAGTGCACACCTTTTTGTGGCACAAGCCTTGTTATACAGCCTACCTGGCCAACTCACCTTTTCACTTCCCTCTTAGACCCCTCCTCTTCCTCCAAAGCACAAAAGCACAAAAGAAACTAACTCTCATAAGAATCAGGAAATCTCCATACTCACAATTGAGAAAGCCAGAATAAGGCTAAAACTTTTCCTTAAAGTCAAAGAAAGACTTCCAGATGAGGGACTGGAAGGACCCAGAAGAAGAAAAACACAGAAGGATTAGAACAAATACAAAGAACAATAAGACTAGCAGTATGAACAAAATTGACAGTCTCTCAATTGTTTAGAGACCATCAACAGTAACATGTATGATCAGCTATCCACAGTGGGTATAGGCCATTGTAACCACTAGCCTACATACTAGAGTTTTTGTTGCAAGTCCAGAAGCAATGGGAAGACTCGGCATGATACTGGCTTGCAACTAACACCAAATAAGGGGAAAAAACCATAGAGAAAAGCAGAGGGAAATCAAAACAAAAAAAGAGTCCGCACATTAAAAAGAAAAAACATACATAACTCCTATGGTTCTGATCAGCAGAAAACAAGCTTGAAAAGACAACAATAAAATAAGGAGCTATATATGACAGCTACTTACAAGTGGCCTTCTTGCATCATCCCCTTGAGTTACCAGTCCCAGGCGTTCCCTCAACATTTGTTTGTTTGCTTCCTTCCCACTCAAGTCATCTGCACTGTACTGGTGATTGAGGAGGGAGTCAGTTGCTGGATTCCATGACTCATCATCAATGCCATTTAGAACTCCATAAAACTTTCTTGAGTGCTGAGCAAGTGTTCCTTGCAAGCCTTTACCACCCTGCACATGACAAGCTTTTGTGTGATTAGATGATCACTGGGTGCCCTCGCACAGGAGAGAGGAAGCTTTCTCATGGAACAAGTAGTTCCATGAAGGCAGCCTTTGATTGCAGCAAATGGGTTATAACATCATGAAGATGGGAGATTTTTCACAAACCTCTGGCCTGAGTACTTCTTGAGCATATGTGGGAGACACTGTTGTCACAACATTTGAGAAAACAATTCCTCCCTGCAATCTCACCCCACACAACCCTAATGTGAAGCCAAACAAATCTTGAGAAAAGACCCATGATTTACATGGGCTGATTTCTGTCTGTTGGAAAACATGCAAACCAAGCCACAGTATCACCTAGTTTGTGCCCTAAAGTGCAGAATGTGGATCCTTCATCATAACTCGCACCTTGAGTCCCTCTCACATGCATAAAGTTCCAAACCCCATGACAATCAGAGTACAGAAAAGCAGGCAAACCTTGAGAAGGTTAATTTTGTTTGGGAATGAATTGTCCTGCATGCGATCTGGCCGCAGCAGCTCCCGCACACTTAAACCACATGAAGCAAGAGCCACTGCTGGCTCAGCACCTTGGTACTCAAAGTTGTGGCATGTGAAGGCCAGCCTTGCAGAGTCCAAGCCAAGCGGTACATAGATGTCCCAATACAAAGGCGCCTGCAGCAAGACCCAAGTTACCTATTCAGTTCCTCTTCTTGTTTGGGTTTTATCAACGACTTCCTCCCACCCTCCACCTTGAAAAAGTTTCACTGTAATTGAGGAAATGCAGGAAGACTGAGCCCAATTACCACAACAGCAGTGTGCCAATCGTGGCTATGAATGACATCAGGTCGCTTCCCAGATTGCAGCAAGAACTCAAGTGCAGCTCGGCAGAAATATGTGAAGCGCTTAAAATCATCAGGTTCACTGTAGAATTGACCTCTCCAGAAGAATTTGGCTGGGTGTAGTGGCTCAATAAAATATACAGGAAGACCTGGAAGACCCATGAATGTACTTTGTAAGTGCTGAAACTTTTTCCCTTGTTTCAATGGGGAAGAGGATCAGTCTCTCCTTACAGACGAATAAGTAGCTCATCTTCCAAACTACAGTTGGACACACTTATTTACATAGTGGCCAGAAGAGCCAGAGTCTATCAACTGCTACCAGCAGAGTGATGCATTACCTGGGCAGTGATAGTTGTATCAGTGACCATACAGAATGGATGTGCCTTCAAAGGAGCTGATCAAAGTGCACATTGTATCATATTATGTGTGTGTTCCACTCATGCTAAAGACAACTGATGGAGACACAAAAGACAAAGCATGTGTGTGAGATATAGGAAGCATACCCTCAACAATTCCTGACCAGACCTTATTCTTATGTATTTGGCCATCAAAAAATGAGTGGAGCTCCAGATCCAATTCCTGCCCAAAAATCCCCACAAGACATTTCTTAGCACTAAAAAGAAATAGCAAGATTCCTGAACTTTTTGAACTTTTTTTTAGCATCTGTCTAAGTATTGGAGATGTGCTCCTTTCCTATTGAAGATCCAAAAAGCACAACATGTACAACAATCTTGTGACATTATATTCTTCTCTCCACTACATCTCCAACTGGACATTGTCTGCAGTCTTTCTTCAGGATTTCATGTGAATCAGATGACTCCTTTTCACAGCAGAAGACAGCACATGGCCATTCATGAGCACAAGTGAGGAGGAGGAGGCAGCAGACCTTGAGGCTCTTAATGCGAGTGTAGTCCATGCAGTCATATTTTGGGAGGATGATTTCAACCAGGTGACCCTTCCTTTGTAACGAGCGACTCAACCCTGTTACCACATCTCCTAAGCCCCCCACCTTCAAACCACAAGGAAACAAGCCCAATTCAAGCCACAGAATCCCTTTTAACCTTCACAGTGTCTATCTACACCAAAAAGTGACAACTCTGAAGTCACACAAATAAACCTGGTGGGTAAGGTGAATTTGGAAACTAACACAAAACCTTGTAGCTAAAAACAAGTTGAAACATAACAGGAATGGACTCTACCACCACCAAAGTCAGATTCTTCCAGTGACATGATGAAAGTAGCATGTAAAAAATACCTTGGCAACTGGAGCCATTTCAGCAGAAATATTCACAATGTAAAGACCTGGCCTGTACAAACACCCCAGTAATTCACCTGTTACGTGTCAGTGGGGGAGATGGTCCACGACAGGAGACGGTCATGTCCACTTTTAGAGGAATGAAGAGTGGTTACCCTCTTTGTCTTGTTAAAACTGTCGGTCCTGGTTCCAGTTAGTAAAAACCAAACTAGAATGGGGTCTGATTTCTGGAACTGGGACCAAGTTTAACCAGATTCAGTTCTGGAACCAGAACCAGAATTTTTGAAAACCAGTTTCAGACCAGTTTCCTGGAACTGGGTCTGATTTCCAGAACTAGAACTAGAACTAGAACCAGAACCTGATTTTTTTCTTTCAAGAACTGGACCAAAACCAGACCTGGGGTTCCATCTTTTTGTGGAACTGGAACCAGAGGTTCTTCATAAAAGTCAAAAACTCCCCAACACTGTTTTAAGTCTGCCACTATCTTGTCAAAATTGATTGGACTGTGCTGGCAAGGATAACCAGTAGCAAGTGTCCTACCTACTATGTGGCTTGATGAGGTCCAAAAGTCCAGCTGCCATATCCTCATTCACCTCATCTTGGAGAGTCACATAGGTGTCTCGAATAGCCTTTTCCCTCCGCCATGCCATTAGCCGTAACTCCTTTGCATCTTCCTATAACAGATAGTGCGTGTGTCTCTGGTTTAGAAGAACAGGTTATTTATTGCACATGTAGCAGCACCTTCTGGGTTTTAAGAGGTCTGAATGTTGTGGCACCTTACTAAGAAAAAAATGGGAAGAACACCAGTGGGTTGCCCGCCCTCCAAAAGAGGTTTTGAACATCACTGACAACTTTCCAAGAGCAAAGAGATTTGACCTGAGTTATCAGGCTGTCCAGCATCAATGCTTCAATCCGTAGCATCATGCTGCTCCAAAAGTCCCATGGCATTTCACCAACTGCAATTTGCATCGTACCAACCTGAGCCTCTGCCTTCAGGCCTTCCAAACTTGCCTGAAATGCCTGGACCTCTTCCTCATACATTCTCAATTGAGAACGGATCTCAACATCTGATTCCTGGAGGCGCTGCTCCAATAGCTGCACTTGGTTGCGGAGGTCAAGGTTCTCACTGTGCACTTTGGACATGGAGGTTCTTTCAGCCTCAGCTTGTGCCAGTGCTGTTTGCAGTGACTCCACCTTCAAGAGACATCCCAAGTCTGCCATCCATTCAAACTTTGCAAGTATACCCAGATGACTAGGTCTTCTTTGCATATACTGATCTCAACTGATGACAGCTTTGTTGACCAATACTTGCCATATTAAACATTTTTCTCAAGGGACAAAAAAGTTCTTTTCAGCACCTGATGAGTGCAGTCATAACATTATGAGTGTCACTCACAAAGCATCAGACCATCACCTTCAGTGTGAACAGCAGTGTCTAGCTGCCATGACTCCCCATCAGCTTCATCAGCACTTCGGCTCCCAATGGCAGATGTAGATAAGCATATAATCGTCTGTCCAAATTTTAGGGCAACCTATTATACAGAAATCTGCATCCTGGGTTTCTGTAGCATTTCTGGAAGCAATAGGAAGACTTGATCATGATGTTGACTAGCAATCAATAGACAAAAAATAGTAATAAGAGTAGATAGAATCCTCATTCAAGACTGCAACAAACTCATGACCAGCAAGTCACACAACAGACTTCCTTGGCCTCATCCTTTTAGATAACAACTAAACCAACAGCAGTCATTTGAGATGTGAGGTACCTTGCTCTGCAGAAGTTCCTTTTGAGCAACCACCTCTGGTGTCATGGCAATTGAGCTGCCTGCGACAGCAGCAAGTTGCACCCGCAAAGCTGCTACCTCCTCTTTCAAAGCCTGACATTCATTTTCTAGCGAGGCAAGCTCGGCATCACTAGCCTTGGCCTTTGCTAACTCTGCCTCAACTGATGCTACTTTCAGTTCTAATCCCCTGACATACTCTTGCAACTGTGGACTGGATTTTTCAGTCCCCTTGGTGAATGTTGCCAATTCTGCTTGTGCATCTGCTAATTGCACTCGGAGGGAATTGATCTCATCTTGTGAGCTCTGGTTTTGTGTGAGCAACTGTTTCAGCTCCAGCCCTTTCGAACTGGATGTTTTAAGATGAGTTGATAGTTCTTGGGCATGTGCCTGCAGCTGTTTGTAGTCCTCCTCCAATTTCCCTGCTGCTATCCTATCTGCTTCTTTTTCAGCCAATTTCCCCTTAAGGGTTCTAAGTTCTTTCTCAAGCAAGTTAGCCTTCTCTGCTGCTTGGACGGTCCATTTTTGCTTGGCATCCACTTCTCCCAACTGAGCCTGTCCACGACATATGCATCTGCATCAATATTCGTAGTACATGGGACTAATCTTCTATTGGCTCTAGAAAACTCAGGGCCCAGAGAATACCTGCAACACTTGAACTTGGGATTGAAGCTTGTCTCTTTCATTGCGCACTTGTTGCAGTTCTTCAAGTGCACGCTCTCGCACCTGGTTGAGCAGCATTATGTCTAACCACATAAAAGAAAGGAGAGAAGCTGTTATAGTCCCTCTGCTACAGTTTTCTGGTCACAGACATCTCTGCAAATGTGGCAAGCAAATTTGCACATGAAGTCCATAATCTTTTCCAAGGTTTGACATTACACACAAATGCGGGAACACTCACTGTTTTCAGCGTCTTTCATCATTATCATCAGCTCATCCACACTCACACCTGAAACTCCCTTGTCCTTGAAAGACCCTGTCTTTCTCTGCATCCAACATCCATGATGACTTCAAACAATCATGTAGTGCCTTTGCAGAAGCAGCTGACAGTCAACCAACAACCCATGGAGACTTTGAAAAGCAAGCTCTCAATTGTAGATAGATGCTCTTGACATCAAGATTACAACACCCACACTACCTATCCTGGAAAACATTTATGGTTTTACCTTGGGTGATGAATCTGACATCGAACCATTGCTGGTGACCACATCCACAGAAACCGGGTTGAATATGCCCTCCTCATCACCACCGCCTTCACTGTTGATACTACTACTACCCCTTTGCTGGTGCTCTGCAGACAAACTTTCAGCATCCATGGAGGTTTCATTTTGAATGTCCTGTTCCCTTACTGGACTTTCTCGACCTTCTTCTCCTGGAACACTGTTCACTTCCGGCATTGGTCGTCCCCGCACTCTTCGAGCCTGAGGTTTCTTCTGATTGGCACTGCATTTGGTGAACCCATCAGCAGGAGAAGGTGGTCAGTATTATGTGTCTCTCAACCTCGCCAGGACGAGGACAGTCAGTATGTCTTTCACCCTCAGACCAGGAGGAGGATGTCAATATGTGTTTCAAAATCTCTCTCAAGACCAGGAAGAGGATGTCACTATGTGTTTCAAGTCTCTCAGACCCATGAGGAAGATGTCAGGAGGATGTGAGTATATGTGTTTCAAGTCTCTCATACCCATGAGACGGATGTCAGGAGGATATGTCTTCATTTGGGGCCTACGAATGCAGCAGGCAGATGTGAAAGGCAGCAGGCACAGAAGAACAACAAGCCCAATTTCGCTTCAAGCACATGCATGCTCTCGATAGAAAAGCTTGAAATGGGTCGTGGATAAAAAGATACAAAATGTTATCATTCTGTTAGGCTTTATGAAGAATGCCTACTCTCTCTCTCTCTAAAAATTTGAAATGAGTAGTGGATACAAAAGATATAAAAATTATTCTGTTAGGGTTTATGAAACATGTCTGCTCTCTCTCTCTCTCTCTCTCTCTCTCTCAGCATGAGCAGTATGCATCTACAGTAATGGGTTTACCTGCTGTTGCGAGAACGTATTTTGCAAGAGGGAGAAAGAGAAGATGGGAAGAGAAATCCGCCATTCTTCTTATTATTATTATTGTCACCACGGCCATTAGCTCCTCGTGCACGTTCCTCAAATGCTGCTACTCTGCTGCAGCCACTACTGGTGAGGAGACGAGGAGGAGGAGGATCATGACCGAGACTGTGGTGATAAAGCGGAGGAACAACAACACCGATGATTCTTGTCGCCATCGTAATAAGTAGTCTTCTTCTTCTTTGTTGTAGTAGCTGCTGCCACACACACACATGGAGTCTTGTGTACAATCTCAAGGAGAAGAAGAAGAAATTGAGCTAATAAGTCTCCAACCGCCGCAACCACAAAGACCCTTTTCCTCATTGTGCCTTCTTCTTCGTTCAACCCCAGCGTTTCTTCTCCTCGTCATCATCCTCCTCCTCCTCATTCTCAATTCTCAAGGGGGAAAAAAAAAAAAGAGCACTGTTACCACATCTCTTGTGCGCGCTCTACCCTACCAGTTTCGCATTTGTTCATGCAGAAGGAGAAAATGGGGGGAGAGCGTGTACTTAGCGCGTGTACACACAAACACACACACAAACTCCATCTCTTCGTCAAAGAATATTGCACCGTTCTTCACGGATACTGCAATTCGCGACTGGACATCGAGATCTGCAGATGCACAATTATCTCTGCAACAGAGCGCGATTGTTTGGCGATGATCCAATGCAAAAGAATCGCGGGAATTTTTGGTGCGAACGGAGGGGAGGAATGCGAGCGCTACGCTTCTTCTCTTCCTCTCCCCTCATCTTCTCCTTTCTTCCGCTTCCTAGCTCCGCCACAGAGAACTGGCGCTTGCCAGGTTCGGCCCGAAGCAACACCTCATCCCGGCTTCGGTCCGTAGCTGTACCCCGGGTTCGGGAAGTAGCGGGCCCGTGCTTCGGGACGAAGCTGTCCCGAGGCTACAACAGCCCGTCGTGCAGAATAGGTACCTGCAGGAATATTCCCAATCCGTATCAAATACGTTTTTTTTTTTTTTTTTTTTTTTTGGTTTTTTTGGTTTTTCGCCAATTTTTAATACAAAGTCAATACCTGTTTTTCTTTCTTTTTTGGCAAAACTTTACACTTGTGAAACCTTAAGGCTTCTTCATTAACTCCTGGCAATTGGACCCAATCAAGCAACAAATAAATAAAAATTTGATAGATTTTTTCTAAGGTAACTTGAGCATGTTTTCTTAAGTGTTTTTTTTCAACAAAATTTTATCATTTTTTGGACCCAAAACAATTGGTATTTTTGGGGATTTGTTTTGTCAAGTGTAAAATTCAACTAATTTTGCTATAATTACAGGAAATTTAAACAAAAAAAGGAAAATCGAATTAAAAATTAAATTAAACCCTTGTGTCCATTAAGAACTGGGAGACTTTTCTCCTTTGTATGTTTTGGTATCTTCTGAGGGTTAAATATTTCACTAGACCTTACAATTTTGTTAAATGTCAATCAACAAACTCATTTTTGTTCGACTTTTCATATGAATGTTAACGTTTCCAATGGAACCTTACAAAAGGTTCATTTCTATGGCGCACTCATTAAGTCCTCAAATTGGTCTCACAATTGGTCTCTTACTTACAATGTAAGAAAGTTGATAGAATGATCCTTATGTCATTAGAGTGTGCCCCGCAACCTTTACAATAAGTAAGAATTTTGTTTCAAAAAATGATGGCACTTATATAATGTAAGGTTCTCACAAATGAAGAATCTTGTATATTAGTTTTTGTTTCTATCCTACTCATTTTTGTCTTTCCATCCAAAGGTTAAATTTCCAATGAATTGTACACAAAGCTTGGTTGAATATAAAAGAATCAATATTTTATTTTTATTTTTTTAATTTAATTTTTTTTAATTGTTGAATTCAAAGGTGCATCTTAGAATTTGTAAAACCATTTCCTCGAAAAAGGATGGCACATAGCATGTAAGGTTGTCCAAAATGAAAAACCTCTCGTGTTCAATCAAAACAAGTGGTTGTACCACAAGAAGCTCTCTCTTGAAAAAAAAATTACATTTAATATTCTACTATGAATTCAAGTTATATTGGATGAAAGTTTGTCGGTTTTATAAAAGATTGTAAAAAAAAAAATCCACATTTGTATTAAAAAAAATTCTCTTAACCATTTTAGAATTCATTGTACATATGTAGAAATTGAAACCATAGTTCCATTGTCTTTTCTTTAACCATACAAATGAATATAAAATTGTGATTAATTATATCATTTAAGAAAATCCAATTTTTTAAAACTTGGATAATGTAGACAATTTTTAGCAATGTGCATGAAGTATTCCGATGTTTGAAATAAACATCAATATTGAATGGATATAATTTACATGGAAAGATTTTTATTTGTGGTCTCATTTTCATTATGAAGTTTGAGAATTTGACATTTAAAAAAAAAATTGTCACATTTTGGGTTTAGGTTTTCTATGAAAGGTGTGTTGTATTGATGTTTGATGGATGTACATGTGGATAGAACAATTGTTCAATTTTTTTTGTTTTGATACTGATATTTACGATTTTTTTTCGCACATGGTCCATGAAAAAAAATGTAAAAATGCAAATTCAAGCCACAAGGTGCCAACATTTTGCGAGTATTTAATTAGGTGGAAAATGCAACATTTACATGCATATTTTCACAAACACTATGTTTTAAATAAATGGAAACATTAATGGTTTTTTGTTGTACATTGGAAATGTGTTTGGTAATTTGAATGTAATATAAATTGATTTGTGAAATTTGTTACACCATTTTTGCATTCAATTCTAAGGACGTTCACCCATATACAATCTAACTAAGATCCAGCTTTTTGTGGTGTTTTCACTAAATTATGATTCTTATTGGAATTATCCATGAAATATAATAGTTTTTTTGGTTGGTTATTTTCTTTTAGAATGTCACCATTAAAATTTCCCATAATGATGATTGGACAATATTCAGGAGATTGTTGAATTATAGTTGAAGATTATTTAAGAATTTAGAAATTGAACATGCACGAGCTCCATACACACATATAATTTATATTGATTTTTGTGTATTAATATTAAGAGTTGATGTTATATATTATAAACGATCATTAGTTATTATGTTGAAGGAATTTAAAAGCATGTTTATGTCATACATCATCATTAACCCATGGCCATTATGGATTGAAATATATGAATACTTCAATGAATTTATAAATTTGTGCACATTTATCGATCCATGATATTTTTTTGTTTTTATAAGACATAAGATATGAGGCATTTTAAGGTTATGATCATGATAAATGTCTTCGTAATGTTGGCATAAAGAAGTTGTATTCAAGATTTGGATAATTACATGAGGATTATGTAAGTTTTTAAATTAAGGAATTAATGGCATCCAAGTTGCAATTGTTTTTAATCCATTCATTTTTACATGTATTCTTAGATCCATATAAAAAATTTCATGTTGGAGAGAAACTAACAAAAGTATTTTTTCTTTTGTTTGAATGCGAAATAATGCACTACAACAAAAAGGTGTCCATGTACACCAAGTGATTTCACTAGATTTTGAGTGAATTCATTGGTTATAATGAATGGGAACTAATGGGGAAGTAGTGAATTCACTAGTCTAGTGAACAAAGACTAGTGAACTGCACCCACATTTTGTAGTAGTGATGTTATATACGTTAACCGATGTTTTTAATAGTAGTGGGATCTAAAACCAAGTCATTCAATGATAATCCCTAAGAACGATGAATGGTTTTTATTGTTACAAGTTGAATTGGAAATTAAATCCTTGTTATTATAAATGATTAAGATTTACCAACTTTTATATCTTTGATGATAAGTTCAATTAGTGTCCATTTTGATAATGTTGTTATAGTAATAATGATTGTATTTTTCTCTTGTTAATGTTCCAATTTTAAAATTTTGAAACATTATCCATATAATGGTTTTTTCACAATATGTTGTTGATGTTTTAAAAATGTCATTAGCTCCATTCACAAATACCATCAGATGTTGCATAATTATCAGCACATAATTCAACCAACATGTATTTGTGTATATTAGTTATAGAATGCAAACTTGAAGTTTTACTCGGATCATTTGCGAATATGTAAGATGGTGGGCATGATTGATGGTTGATGTCCATTGCTTTGAAAATAAATGTGGGCCCTAATGTGTTAGTGAATACATTTTCATTGTGTTTTTGCACAAGTTTATTTATATAAAATAAATGCGAAATAGTAAAACTATTAGGTGGTTGTCAATTACAAATTCAATTTACAAATTCAATATCTTTTGTATTTTCTTTTGCAGTATGAAATTTGTTCAAAGTTTGTATAAAGATGATATCAGACTATTACATAACTTTATTTAATCCATAACATTGGACATATGTTTGCTAAAAATTTGGTGTTAGTGCATTAACATTATCTTTGATATTTTAAAAGATCCAACTATCTTTCATGGGGGGTGTTTAATAGAAATCACTTGTCAAGATAACATCAATACCACTAAAAAAATTGTTTTGAATGTGTTTTACATAATATAGCTTATTATCTATAACATTAAACATTCTAGCACCAATAAAAAATATTTCATTTATCCCAATAAGTTGTAATTGTTCATATCAACATGTAAGCCTATTTAATGAATTTGATGATAAGTTTGGTAAACCATATAAGGATTATTAAATAGGTATGTTCAATGTTGAATGTATTGTTAAACTATCAATATTGAAGGTAGCTTTATTTGTTGATGCCATAAGCAAAACCTTAATATTTGTTAAGTAAGAAGATATGCTTCTATTATATAATCGTAATTATTTTTGAATTATGAGTTTCAATGTAAAAGTTTTACTAGTTCCAGCACCCCCTATAAAAAATAAACATATATATCAGTGTATCATGGTACAATTGTTTTCTATGCATAACATTATCAAATATAAATTTTTTTTGCATTTGATTGTCTAAATAAACTACGATATTCTAAATTTTCCATCATCATAAAATATGATGATTTTGTGAAATTTCATCTTCTAAAAATTGTGATTTTTGGTTTGATCCATTACATGATTAAATAACAAAGACAAATTATAAATCATAGTGTTTAATATTGATTGTGTTTGTTACATGAATTGTAGGACGTGGATTATTTACTTCATTACATATATCATCAACCCGAATGTTAGTTAAACATAATGGTTTGATTTTGAATCTATTGAATCATACATTTCTTCTATATTTGAATATGGCATTTGGTAGTTAAAAGTAAATTTAATTTTAGAAATGTCATCACGTTGTTGACAATATGCATCATGCTAGGTTACATTAGTTCCAAGTTGGGAATTTTCTGAATTTTGAAATGGTGAATACAATAAAAGTTGTTCTCTCGACCAATTTTTAATATCTTTATAATTATTATAATTTACAAGCCTAATATTTTTGGGTTGGTGATGTTTCGGATTTTTCTTCTAATATTACAACTAAATTTTATTAACGACAAAAATCCATATTGATTAGGACGATTAATATATTTGTCTATGATTGATGAACACATTATATCAATTGAATTTGGTTCTGATTCATTCAATGCAACTTATGATTATAATACAAAAGCAAATTTTTCAAAAGGATAAGTATTTGTGAATTGAAATGTTTGAGATGAATGATATAATGGTAACAAAAACAGAGTGTAAGCATCAAGTTGAACAACCATTTGTTGGGCATTAATAATAACATTATTTTACTTTTGAATTTATGTATTTGCATCTATATTATTTGCAATGCATTTCTATGTGATAGAAGGTAGTTCTTATGTTATTGATTTATTTATTTTTGTCATATATGATGTGTAATATGTTGTGGCGACATATGGGTCCAAGACAAATTGAATATTATATTTGCAAATCATAAATGAACAACACGTATACTAAATGCATTAGTTTTTATGTTTTTAGAAGTTTGTTTTTTTTTAAATGTGCAACTTTGTTAATTTACTTATGAAATTTAATATGTATGTGCTTTCATCAAGGTTTAAATAACTTATATATATACAAAAAATGATATATCATCACTTCTTTTTTTAATGTAAAAAATTGAAATATTTTGTTTGCTTGTGTTTGGAAGTATTATTGTGAAAATGGATAAATTTCCATTTATTTGAAGAGGATCTAAAATTTATGTTTCACGCATAAGAGGCAATGGGTAATCAAATCTACAAACAACATGGTTTGTTTTTTACATGCATGTGTGTGTTAATGTTGTTGTGCATTTTGTAATGGGTTTAGTAACAATGATACATCGCAAGAAAATTATCAAAGTTGCCCATATAACAATGTTGAAAAATTTAGTTCTCCTAAATGTTTGTCTTTAAATAAACCTAAAAGGTGAAAATCTTGACTTGGGGCAATAAAATATATAGTATTTTCATAATCCATTATTTTTGGAACATCTAAAAAATTATGTATCATTGAATATGTTGATGTACAATGTATTTATTCATTGTTAGAATTATAATTATCAATTGATGCATTATTATATAGAAATTTAATATTTTCAATTCATATGCAAAGCAAACAAACTTGCCCATTGATGATGAATGTTAACATTCAAATATTTGTATAATGTTGTTTTAATTAAATATCGTAAAGTGACCATCACAATATTTGGACAAAAATTTCCTAACATATAAGGTGATTTGTATTCAAAAGGTTATTTAAAAAACACACCTATTGTTGCACCATCATGTGGTAAATGCGATAGTATTGATTAAATTTGATTCACATTTGTAGGGACATTAATAACACTACCATGCATCTTATATTGTCTATACCCTTGGAGATTATAAATTTGAACAAAATCAAAACATGATGAAATAATACATTCTTCTAATTGTGTTTATTTTTGGACATATGGAATGATTTCATTCTAAATTTTTTATTTGGTATTTGATATAAAGGTGGTTTATTTTCACTAATATTACGTAAACAACTTGTACATATGTATGATGTTGAATTAAGTTCTATTTGAATTTGAAAGTATATACAAAGTTATCTTGACAATTGATTTATAAAACATTTAAGTTTTTTTTTAAAACATAACCTTTCACAACTAAAACATAAAATTATGTTAACATCTTGATTTTTTAAATTATAAATGTCGATGTATATTGAATTATGTGTATTTTTCTTTTATATTAACATTATGTTGTATTTTATTTGATCAAACATCATGTTTTGCAAGAAATTATTATGTGACAAGTGATTTTTAAAAAAAAATTGGAGTGCATTGAACATATAATGATTGAACTTTGTCATTTATGCAATTTTCTTGTGATTTAGATATATATTCCATGTGATTCATATTTTTTGATCTTATTTTCTTAATATTTAGAAAACATGTTGATGAATTTAGATGTTTTTGCGTAATAAGTTAAATTTGTACAAACCTCCAATAATTCAGAAATATTGTTGTCATAAAGTGCCCAATCAATATATATATATATATATTTGTGTTACATTAGGTTCAACAATCAGATGGATTTGGGGACTTTTAAAAACTTTGATAAGGGGAACTAAAATGAAAATATTAGACAAAATATCATTGACATGAACATTTTTGTTGTTTTCTAATTTTTTTAAAAAATTGAATATTATTTATAATTTTTTTTAGTAGTATTTGTATTACAATGAATGTTGAACAATGAAACAACATACTCCAATGGTGAATTCCATTTCTCTTCAAAATGTCCATTAATGCAAAATCAAAAATTTCATTCTAGTAAAAAACATGTAGTTAGTTGCAATAATTGAATAGGAGGTTGTTGCATCACTAATTTTAAAAGTATTGGAAAATCATTTAAATTTATGCTAACACTAGAATCATTAACTTGAAATGTAGGCGAAAACCTAGGTAGACCATTAAGATATTGAATTGGTTTAAAATGTTAAGAAATGTACATTATATGTAAAGGGATAGATTGAAAATCCATGCGACATCAAGACATAATGTGTTTTGATACTTTATTCCAAATGTAAATTGACTTTGTAGATATTCAATCATTCAAACTATTGCAATGAAATTTCCCCACAAACTTTCCATATTAACACTTAATGCCATTTTTATCACATATTGATGTTCATTTGTCACCATGCCTTGATGCAAATCAAACAAAAAACTTGGATTTAATTCTTGAATATGACATTGTTGAGTTTTTTATGTATTCAATAATAAACATTAATTTAAACGTGCTATGTTATTTTGCCTCAATTCAAGAGATGATAAATGATTATCCAATAAATAAGATATAAGATCAAAAAAACAATTGCCTATTTCATATTTGTATGTTGAAACTAAATGAAAGCCATATGAATGTAATACATGTTCAAATGATGAATCAACAAGATTTACTAAAGGTGTTTCCATTATTATTAAGTTTAATTTAATGGAAATCTATATAAATAAAAACACAGTTCCCACATACGCACATTTAAAAAAGAAAATTTGATGATTCATTCAAGACTGTTTCTCTTTTTTTTTTGGAAAATTTCTTACATTGAAAAACTCTTCATATTGGAAAAATATTTAGATGGAAAACTTGCTTGAATTGAAAAATTACTAACCTTGAAAAACATTAGATCAATAAAAATTTGTATTAAAAATTTGCATGTATTGAAAATCTATTTTCATTGAAAAAATGGTTACATTGAGAAATTATATGCATTAAAAAACTTCTTTCATTGAAAAATTACTTTCTTGAAAAGAAAACTTGCATTGAAAAATTCCTTTCATGAAAAACAAATTGATTGTATTGAAAATTTATTTTCATTGAAAAAATTGATTACATTGAAAAATTTATTTCATTGAAAAAAGAATCCTTGCATTGAAAATTTTCTTTCATTGAAAACATTATTTCCATTGAAAAACTACTATGATTGAAAAATTGCTTGCATGGAAAAAACTACTATGATTGAAAAATTGTTTTCGTTGAAAAATAGTTTCACATACAAAATGTTACATTTAAAATTGTTTTCAACACTTGATGAAAATTAATGTATGAGAGAACTTTCCTTTTCCTTTAGAAAAAAACTATGAAAATGATTTTATAATATGGGGTATTTAAACCAAAATTTTGATATAATAAGTTTCCACATATATAGATTATTTGTAAACTAAAGGTAACTATAGAAAGGTCACATAAAAACTATCAACGACCTTAATGTCTAAAAGGGTTTTTGTTTAGAATTTGATTTTGATTCAACAAAATCAAACTTGTGTTTCACGTTCCATTAGACATTATCATTAGGAATAATTGTTGAAGGAGCAACAAAAGTTTCACCTTTCAAACTAGTTTTCACTTGTGGGATAAATTGTTAGATGTTTTCTTGAAGCCAACAAGGGCAGATGTGGTCGCCAAGTGAAATTTACCATGAATTTGAATTGAAATGAAGAGTTGAACTGGTTTTGGATAAGGCAAATCTAAAAATCTACATTCTATCATATGCACAATTGCTTCAAGCCATTTGCCTTTGATAGTCAATAACACATGTTCATCATTGGTTGCAATGAAACCACAAAGAAAGCCTAATTTTTGAACACTTGATTTTGAACAACAAGCGTTACAATAAACACCATATGTTGGAGAAATGGTGACATGTACTACATGACAATTTTCACATGTTTTTTGAAATGAAGGCATAATAGGGCTAATTATGGACAACACTTTTATCAAATGTTCAAATGAAAAGGTAAATGAACATGAACATGAACATAAACATAAGGAAATGTGAAATAAAGGCAAATCAATTAAAATAATAATAAAACCATGCACACACATACACATAATATGTAAACAAAAAAAATGAAATGCATAAGAAGTGCATAATAAAAGTTGTTATGGAAACATAATAATGAATAAATTAATACCTAAAGAGAAAAAAATCAATAACAACAAAAGAAATATCAAGAAGAAAAAGTCATTCAAGCACGAAAAAAAAACATTATACCCTTTTTTTCAAACCATATATCTTTTTTGTTTGTTATTCATTTTGAGTGATTTAAAAAGCTATGGGTGTGAAATTTAAAGCTCTACAAATGGTCTTTGCAGTGCAAAAAATTAGAGTAACATATATATATATATATATATATATATATATATATATATATATATATATATATAAAACAAAAACTAGTTTTTAAATGCTTAAACCTAACATTTTCACCTCCTTCATTTCCATAAATCATATCTTGTTCATTTAAAAACCAATTCTAGTGATTTTTGTGACATTAGATGCATCAAAAAAGGGGCTACAAAATCTTTTCAATGTTCACAGGCTATTGACCAATGCAAAAAAAAATTATAAAAAATTATTTACAAAGGTTTTTCACATCCTTGTCTACTTACCATATTAAAATTATAATATGTTCCTCTTTGAACAAACACATTCCAAAACTTTTTATCCTATATATTTTACCAAAAAGGGAATTCCATTAGACTATATAAAGACAATTTTTTCACTCTTAATAACAACATTCTACTTTATGTCTAGTATGCAATAGAACATGAATTTTTATTCTTTAGAAAATTCTAATAAAGAAAATTCATCTCAATGTAGTTTTATTTTTTATAGGTCATTTTAGTAGACAAAATTATGTGGTTGCTTGGTTTTCCCCTCCTCAAGGAAGAAAAATTTAAATGGTTCTTTTTTTTCATTAGATTTGGGTCTCTTCTTTTAAAAGAAAATAATTTCCTTACTACCTAGGCAAAAAAAAAGAAAGCTTTGAACCTAGGTTGTGACGAACAACTTGGTGGCCACTAGGTTGTTCCACGTTAAACTGTGATAGAAAGCCTAGTGGCCATGGAATTGTGTTTTTTTTTTTCGCTTGGAGACTTAGTGGCCACCAGATCATCCCACACTAAACTACGAGGGATGATTTGGTGGCCACCAAATCGGTTTTTTTTTGCTTACTTAAAGACTTGGTGGCCATTAGGTTGTTCCACACTAAACTATGAAGGACGATTTAGTGGCCACTAAATCATTTTTTTTTCACTTGGCCACTAGGTCGTTCCATGCAAAATTACGAGGGTTGATCTAGTGGCCATTAAATCTTTTTTTTTTCACTTGGCCACTAGGTTTCCAAACAAAAATAATTAAATAAAATTTAGTGGCCACCAGATTGTCCCTTGTAGCTGAACATGGAATGACCTGGTGGCCACCAAGTCTCTAAGCGAAATAAATAAATAAATAAATCTAGTGGCACTAGGTCATCCTTCATAGTTTAGTGTGGAACGATCTAATGGCCATTAGGTTTCCAAGCGAGAAAAAAAAAAGACCTAGTGGCCACTAGATCATCCCTCACAATCTAGGTTCAAACATTGTTTTTTTTAATGCCTAAGTAGTAAGGAGATTCAAGTTCCCAACCCAATTCTCCTCTTCCTAAAGAGATTCCTCTATTTTAGAAGAGGAAACCTAAATCTAATGGTAGAAAAAAAAACAAAAATAGTTTTTATAATTGATCATGATACAAACATTAGGTTATGTTTGATGTTTTATGTGTAAACTTGAAAAACAAAAATGATGCAAAGGAAAGAAAAGGAATTTACCTTTTTGAATGCAAATTGAACAATTGATAATTTGTCATGTAATTACATAAGGTGAGTTCAAATAGCTTCATTCACATCCTTTGTTAAAATTGTGTAATGTTGTGCCCTCAAATGCCGATCTCTTTTTATTGTTGTCACATTCTTGATTAAAACCATTCCATAATAGCCTCCATCATATGTTTCAAGAAGTTGTTCATATTTTGTTCTAAAATTGTTACAAAAAGTAATAATGTCTTGGTCAAATTCACCTTCTCCATATGTAATCAATAATTGTTTTTCACCTTTGCTATCCCCTTTTCCCCTTACACCAATGATGATGATAACAATGGTAGCAGACTTCCAACTCTAAATAAAACTTCTAAATTGTCTAATAGAATCCATGTGAAAAAACATCGAAATTAGTTCCAAAATGGAATGCAAGAATTGACGACATAGTGGTTGTCGACTCAATTGTGATGACAACATTCATGACACCCTTTTCAAAAACCTCTTTTAGACTTTGACTCAATGCCAAAATTTTCCACCCTCACAAACATGCCTTTTTGCAAATGCTACTCATGTATTTCTATATAAGGTGATTTCACCCTCAAAGTGGTTGTGGTCAAAGCTACCCTATCCTACGATATGCATAGCTTGGATCTTCCATGCCCATGTTTGTAATTTGATCAAAGGTGCCATACCTATTGAGCATTTTTGCCTCAAATGCAACATCTCTAATTCCGAAATCCAAATCATCCACCGCAACAACTAATTTAGTTTCTTTCATTGGAACAATAAGCCATTGTGTAAAAAAAGAAAATAAAAATTTACTAAAATGAATTTGACAGCAAACAAATGAAGTAGCACTTGGCAAAACTAAAAGTTGCAAAAAACACACAACAAAACAATCAACAAATGGTGAATGTTTAAATTAAACACATTATTTTTATTCTGAAAAAGAAAGAAAACAAACATGAATGTCATATTTATGTGGGACAAAAGACCTAACTTGAACCCTAAACCTAACCCTAAACCTTTTGTACTTTATATTAACTTTAAGTAATTTCGACTATGGTTGATTTCAACTTAATAATAAAGGATCATATCCATGGTTTATTGGATAAATTATGGTCTAACAATGAACAAAACATTAATACCCTTGACATCTTATAAATTTTAGTTATTGACTTTCAATAACTTTGACTAAGGTAGATATTTACCATTAACCATGGATATTGATGAGCCATGGTTTGGTAGCTAGATTATGGTCTAATGATGAACAAAACATTAATACCCTTGGCATTTTATGAATTTGAATTATGCACCTCATTTTTACACCCGAACTTTAAATATTTCAATTTAGAACCGAAAGATATTCATACATAAACCTTAAGTTTTTCTCCACTATTTAACCATTGTTTTCATTCAATGTAAATATATTATTATTATTTGTTAAAGGTCAACTTTTTTGACATGTACATAAAAACATTTAGGCACAAAAAATCAAAAATCATTTTTTCCCCTTTTTTGGTTAAATGTATCAAGTGTTCAATTTTAAACATTTTTTTCTTTTTGGTTATTTTTTTAAATGGAAATTTTGTGTTGAAATTTTTCCATGCCCTGAAAAAAAGATATTAGGATGTAGTCATACTAACATGTACCAAAAGCAATCATAACCACTACTTAATTTTTTAAACTTTGGATTGTAAATAATCATAAATAATAAAATTTTAAATAAAATATTATTGTGAATACATTATCTACATATCACAAAAAAAAAGGGAATCAATCTAATCAGTGAAAATATGTATAAGGACTTTTCACCTCTTGTAATTACTAGTTAAAAGCACATAAACAATTTTAAAATAGTTTGACACTAAAAACACAAATTGAAAAAATATTTTAATGACATTTTTTTGATATATTTTCATATACACCTTAACATAATAGTATTAAAAAATTAAAAAATAAATAGTTTTTAAAAAGATATATTATAAATAAAATAAAAATAAAATAGTGGTTTAAGGGGGCATGTGTGGCTCCTAATAGTGTGGTTGGACCTATTAATTTTTATAAAATATTTTCTTGAGAAAAAAAATTCATTAAGTCACCACATCACAAAAGAAAAAAAGACAAAAGAAAAAAAAAACCCATTCGCTCTCTCCAAACACCCCATCCCACACCACCAAAAATAATTCCTTGGAATTTTTGTAAAATCTCACCTTTCTACCTTAAAAAACAACCAAACTTCTCCATCCCATGCCACCCAAGAAACAACCATTTGGGTTAGTCCCTATCCCAAAAAAAAAAATCACCTTTCTCAATCCCTTAAAAAAAACCTCATTTGGAAAGGAGTGGAATTACCCCATCCTCCCCTCCTCACCCAAAAAAAACCCTTTTGAAAAAGAAACAAAATTGTAACCCTTCGTCCCCTTTTCTTAAAGCTCCATTTCAACTTGTAACTCTTTCAATTTAATTGAATTATCCACTCTTTATACCTATTGAAAAATCATAGTTAAAAAAGAAACCCATGTGAAAGGGGAAAAAAAAAACTTTAATCCCTTTCCTCTCCCTAAATTTTCACCTATAAACCCCATTGTACCCCCCATCCAACTTTATAAACTAGTTATGTTTGCCCCATGCATGCTTGGTAAAACCTAAAATCATACATGCATATCTACTATCTTAAGGCAATAATAATTGTTTATAACATAAAAGGCAACAACAATACAAAAAAAAAAAAATCAATTAAATTTAATTTCATCTTGATCTTTGTTATTAAATCTTCATCAAAGTTATATTGAAGTTTTAAAATAACATCAAATCAATTTAAAACATTCATACCTTAAAAAATAAAATGATATTAATTAAAAAATTGACATGTTTTATCTTAATCAATTTTTGTGTAATTTTTCAAATCTCATTTTAATAAGATTAAAGGAATTGAAGTGAATCATTTGTATGTTTATCAAACAAATTTTGTTTAAAAAAATTGGTCTTATGATTTTTTTTTACATTTCATAGTGATATGAAACCTAGTGGTACAAAAAGGCAAATAACAAACCAAAAATAATAAAATTATATAGAGACATGGTTAAATTAATTGCCCAACATTCATATTTTAAGAAGAAACCCAACAAGTAGATGGGTAGATTTCAAAACAACCCATCAATTGGATGGTTGTACCCAATATCTACACATGCCCATCCATTAGCTTGGGCCAATAATAAATTTTACACACAAACCTATAACCTTATCCAATAAGCCAACTTTTGATTCTTCGACCTCTATACCTAGTCAAAAGGTGTTCTCATAATGCCTTTGTAGGACATAACCAACAAACACATGTTAGGCATTTATTGAAATTATACTCAATCACATTTTTGGCATAAATGATTGGTCTAATGTGAATGAGGACAAATTTGTCCCTTTCTCGTTATGATTGAAATTTCAATCATAAAAACTAATGAATAAACCATATTATGTAGTAATGATAGATGCCTCCTCCTCTTTATCTCTCTTCATTGCAATAAGACTTCCTTCCATATGAGCAAATAATCTCAAAACATGCAATCAAAATTGCAAATAGTCACAAAACATAGAAACAAAAATGAAGAAGAAAAAAATTAGAACTTAAATGAATATTACATGTGATTTCAAAGAGGAAACAAAAAGAAGTCCAAAACATGCAAAACAAAACAGATGTAGTCATTATTTTTCATAAGGAAAGTCAAGACTTGCAAACATGTTGTTTAGCAAGAATTTGAATGAACTTTAAGGTTGCAAACAACATGTACAACAATCCACAAGAAAACCTAAGGTACTCATTGCATCATTTGAGCTTTGTTGAATAAAACATCAACATTTAAACTTTTTTTAAAAAATAACTAATTTTAGTACATGATTGTCTTTTAGAAACATTGTTAAAAATAAAAAAACCCCTAATGGAACCTAAAGCTACTTTCTAGGCAAACTAGTTCTAATGTACCATCATCACTAAATAAATAAGGTGAAAAATCTAAAACTAAAATTAAGAATAAGAACTTTGTCATCTCTTCTAACCCTAAAATAATTAATTATGTTTAATGTCCATCCACTACAATCCAACCTTCCAAATCTTGAAATACACCAACTTAAATTGAAAATCTTAAGCAACATGATTTGAAGGATTTTGGATTGAAATTGCTTTTGACGTGATTTAACAATGTGGCCTAAGTCATCGGTTTCAAAGTATGTGGATGAATTAAATTGAAATCTTTGTTCCATGGGTGTGAAATTTGATAAAACCATAATTGAGGTTTTGAAAAAAAATCATAATAATTTTTTTCATTATTTTTATTTGTCATATTTGAAATGAAAATGCCTCTTTTGTTGTGATTTAACATGTTCACTAATGCCAATGGTGCACAAGAAAGATTATATATAATATATTCTAAGCAAAAATGGGAAAGCAAAAATACCCTGCATATTGGACTGAACCCCAAGACATGGCACCATTTAATAATCTCAAGGTAAACATTGTACATACATTTGTTTCACTTTTTTTTAGTAACATTTGAATTAAATTTTTCATTAAAAAAGATTGGAACAATTTTTGGGAAACAACCTTCAATTTCAATGATAGAATATGCTTTCAAGGCAACATCAATCATATGTTTCTTCTTTGTTTATGAATAAAAGCAATGGGAAAGGGCAAGGAATAATTTGTGTGTCTCATCGTTATGTCAAAAGTATGCTTCATCCTAAATAGGGGATGGTTGTCATTTGAAATTGTGGAAAAACAATGTTCAACCTTGCATATTGATGTGGTCCTTTTTTTAATATTGACAACCTTCATGCTACAAAGTTGATAAAGAGTGATATGGGTTTTTTTCTTCCAAACTTCAAAAGCTTAGAAATTGAAGTACATTTGACAAGTTGAATGTAATAACATGATGTGGATGTAGAAACAAGATCTTGTGAAAACACCATTTGGTTGCATTGTGACTGTGCTTGGGGTCAAGTATATTTTCATACCTTTTTTTTCATTTCAATTCTATTTCAATTTGTGCAATTTCAAAGGAAATAAAACAATGATCCATTACGCCAAAAATGGCATTCATATTTAAAGGCACCATACATAATGGCCAAGGGACTATTTGAAATTGGGGTCACAAAAAAAATTATAATTCGTGCATAAAGAAGAATTGAACCTGTTAAATTCCATCTTTAAACACAATGTAAAACCATTTCATTTGGAAATATTAAAATCAAAATACCCAAGAGATGGTAAGGTTGATTGTTTGCAAAAAAACATCACAAGATGATAAATGTTGTTGAAAATTGTATGTGTTGTCCTCAAGGTGTTAATTACAGCATATTTTCCTTTTATGCTTAAAAAATCTATCTATGTGTTTTTAATTTGCCATTGTGAATTCATACAAAAAATATGGAATAGGTATGCAGGGAAAGCAAGAGGACCCGTAGGCACGGGCGTGTTATGGGTGGAATACCAAGCTGAATTTAAAGCTCCTTTGGAAGGCAAATTGATACAGTGAACTATATTTTCACCTATTCTTTAAATTGTATTTTTGACAAATTTTATAAAACATTTCATAAATACAATTTTTTTTAAGACAATTAGTTTGATCACTTGATTTCAATAGCCACAACATTGAACATTGCATTTGTTGTTTTCATCATCATTTGTTAACATTTTCATAAGATTGAAACACATTTTTGCAAGTTTTAATGTAGGGTTGAAAAAATATGGTTGAAGGGTTTAAAGTTCAATTTGAAATTCACAAAAGTAACATTCATGGAAAGTTAGTACAACATATAACATCAAAAGAAAAACATGATAATATTAATGGTATGTGTTTTGATATATTTGTAATTGCTCAAGTTTTAACACATGGATAAAATGGACTTATGAATAATAGGTTGTCATAAAAAATCCTTTCCATTGTTAAAGTTCAAAATAAACTTGGATAATAATAATTATTATTATAACAAGACAAATTAAAAGCATTTGTTAAAGTTAAACATTTTATGCACTTTAAATGACTTGAACCTTTAATATTTATTTAGCATGTTAACAACCATTCTTCCAATGTCAAAGGCAATTACCTCATTAAATGACCATGGACATTATTATCATAGGTACACACGTTTGTCAGATGGTGACCACTTGTGGCGAGACTTAACAACATTTAACAAGGCAAGGTTCATTTTTATATTGGTAAATAATGTTGTGTGTGCATTGACATGAATCCGATCACTCAATAATATGTAATAATGTTCATTGATATTAGATTTATGGTGCTCCCAACATAATTTTAAACAAAGATATTTTGGATTAAGTTTTCATATGATATAACGTTCTTGGTACTTGTGGAAGCCTTTCAATATCCCAATTATT
Organism: Sphagnum tenellum; assembly: GCA_963921925.1. Lineage (NCBI taxonomy): Eukaryota > Viridiplantae > Streptophyta > Sphagnopsida > Sphagnales > Sphagnaceae > Sphagnum > Sphagnum tenellum. The sequence goes on from OY998155.1 coordinate 11,520,601, forward strand.
AATTTGTATTTTATAGGCAATTGAGGCTAGGGAGGAAATAAGGGCCATCATCGATGCGGATAATGAGAAATATGTTGCAGAATTAGTTGCTGAAGACCTCAAGAAAAACCCTCCAAAGAAAAAGAAAGAACCAAAGAAAAAGCCTCCTCCTCCTCCACCACCAATTTAGCTTTAAATGATTTAGCAAAGAACAACATGTAGTTGCTCTCTTTCACACATGAATGAAGTGATTTTTTTCATAATTGAATAAAGTGATTATCTCGGCATTTAAAACTTGAAATTATTACTTTTAGCCTATATTTAATTTGAGACCATGATACATCATTTGAAACACCTCAACCTTGTATATAATGGCACAAAGTATGTGACAACTTTAATACGAATATATGTTTTGAAAAATAATTAAATAAATTTCTTTGATTTGTCACATGTTGTGGCATGTCCAATCTTTGTAAAAAATTGGTTTTTCATTTGACCATGCACAAATGGATGCAATGCAATGGATTTTCAAATCCAAAATCTAAATGAAATATTATTGGTGTGTCAATTTTGGTCAAAATATATAATTCATAACATTTGTTATTTATCCTTTGGTTAAATATATATATATATATTATACACCTATTGCCTTATATTATGCAACTAGCTTTCATATTATATGATTTCCTCGTTTTCAACAAATGGATATGAAAATTTGTATAAAAAAATCATATTGACCCATCTTTAATTGGTTTCAAATTTTTAACATTCAAAATGATAGCAAACTCCAATTCAATTTGAATTTTCAATGAACATCAATATTACACATATAAAAGAACATCTTGATGTTAAATATCATAATAAAAATTAAAACATAAATTTGCCAACCAATTGTAACATTATAGTTTTGTTGGTTAAGGGCAAGCCAATTAGAAGGGCCATTTGTGAATTACCATCACAATAGGGCCAATGTAGTTCATCAATCCAAAGGATTGATCCTAGGTATTCACATGTTGTATCTATACTACTAAGGTGCAACACTGAAAAGTTTTGAATACAATATATTGAAATAAATAAATAAATATTTTCATGATATCTTATTCAATTATGATTTTCTTGTACCTACAAATTACTAGCACATTATATGCATAATAGCCTTATACACTTTTTTCTTTTACCTTACTAATTATTATGAAAATTAAAAAAATCAATATGGGGCAACCCATTTTTTAATGTTTGATATTTGGAAAACAAATGTGAATTTAACAATGGTAGTTTTGAACAACAATCAGATTCAAGGTCATCCATACAATGGGATTGTTCTATAATGTGCATCATCTAACAGAACCATGGATTGGCAAGGTGGCCATGCATTCAAATGAGTATATACAATTGGGTTTATGCTTGTGTTCACGATATATATTGTGTGTGTATATATATATATATATAATCACAAAAATAAATATTTGGCATAAATTCAAAGTGAAAACCATGTCTTTTTAAAAATCCACGTAAGAAAAATAAAGTTATATATATGTGCAAAATAAAACAAAACACTTTTAAATGTTTTTTAACCAATTACAAAAATCACCAAAAAATCATTATAATACTTGGATTTCGAGTTGCTTCACATTGATGGTGTGAGAAATATCATTGATTTTCAATTCAACATGTTTAATTTTTTTCAAATGTGGAGGTTCCTAGGTTTGAAGATTAACATTTGACACTTGTAGTCATTTTCACTCCAAGGGTTTTACCCCAAAGTGTATAATGAACATCATTAATTTTCAGTTCAATGATTTTAGTTTCTTGGCATGTGGAGTCTAGGGTTTGAAGACTACACTTGTGACTTGGAGCCAATTTTCACTCCAAGGGTCTCACCCTAATAGGCATGTCAATTCATCAAGTTTATCATAAACCTATAGCCTCTTCCACTAATAATACCCATATCATGGGACAAAAACATTTTGAAATATATAAAAACTAAATAATTTCAATGTATCATTGGTAACATATATTATTAATGGCTTTCAACCATATTGTTATTCTTTTCAATTATTGGTTATCCTTATTTTCTCCATTATATATATATTTCTTGATGCAAGAATTATAGTTCATAAAAGAAAAATTGCTTCAAGTTTGATTATTTACAAATGAAATGGTCAACAAACTTGCTTGTTGCATGACATGTTCCAAACCCATTTAATTATTTTGGATATAAATCTTGTTTCCATTTTATGGGGATTTCATTGTAGCATTTTATAATGACAAAAAATGTATTTAAAAATCTCATGTCAAGTGTTGCAAATTTAATAAGGATCCAACGATCCAATATTCACATTTTTCATAAGAGCATTCTTTCATAATGATTGGGGTTTGTTTCATTGTGTCAAGGAGGACATTAGTGGCAACTTTTACCATCATATTAAAGCTTCATTTGTGGACATCATAAAAAATGTGTTGTCAAATTTGTCAAAGGGTCACCATCATTGACAAGTGAATCGTCATGTTTTCATCATAGTGTTTTTTTGACATCATTCATTAAGGTTCATCATGAACCTTTTATCGATTGTATTCCAATCATGATTATGTACAATTTGACTACATTATCGATTTGCATATGATTCAAGTCGTTAAAGTTTTGAACCCAAAAAAATCACTTTAGTTCATTGTTGTTCAATTTTTTATTTGTTGCATAGTGCATATTAAGCCTTGAGGTTTGTGCAAGTTATGAAGTTGTCAAAGAAGATTATGTTTTTGTTCACTATGAAATGGTGGGGGGCGGGCGACATTTTGTGTGTGTATTTGGTATATTGTATTAGGGTAAATATTGAACAAACTTTGCAAGTTCACATTGTGCAAGCAACCTCCAAAATCACAAGCTCTAACATATCACCTAGTTGTTATGTTGAGATCAAGATTCAATTGTGGCACTGTTATTGACCATGTGTTACAACATTGCAAGAATTAAACATGACATTGGACCACTCTTACAAGTTGATAAGTTTATGAACCCTAGACCCAGAAAATTAGCTTTTCAAGTTACTATATATCTTTGTGTGTGATAAAAATTATAACACAAAGAAGATGCATTGAACTTGTTTCTAATGTTCTTGTTTGCTCTAATTTTGCTACAAACACGCATAATAGGTTCATGATGTGTTAGAAAGTGCAATCAACAAGCTACAATCACCTTGTATGTCATTCAAATTCTTGAAGCAAATTCCTTTGTCTTTAGCGAATTTGTTAATATATTAAGACAAACTACTTGGTACAATTGGTTTTACTATGATGTTGGTTTTTGTTTTTGTGGTTCCAATTTACATGATGTATCTTGAGAAGTTCACAAATAAAAATTTATGAAGTTAATGAAGTATTTTGGAAATTGAAAGCTTTAAGTAGAAGTTGAAATAGTACTAGAATTTTGTTGGACATGTAGAATTCCAAGGTTGAAAGGATTAACAAAACTTTGAAAATTTGTTAGGTAAAAGATATCATTGGAACAATTGTTGGATTTTTAAAAAAACTTGTAAGGAATGCTTTGTTTTGGAAATTCTTCATGTAGGTTGCAAGAAATTTTTGGGATTTTTTTTTGAATTGTAGCTTGCAAAGAAACCTTGGTTGGAAGTTCTCCATGTGGCTTGATTACAAGAAATGTTGGCTAAATTTTCTAAAATGCAACTAGTTAGAAATCTTATTAGAATTATTTCATGCATATTGCAACAAATCTTGGTTGAAAATTTGAATGTAACTTGCAAGAAACGTTGGTTGGAAATTTCATAATGTAATCAACAAGGAATTTGTTAATAGAATTAATTGTTGGCATGCATGTAGCTTTCAAGAATCGAAAGAAAGAAAGAAAAAAACGGTAACATTGGTTTTTTAAAGATTCGCAATAACGAAACATACAAGTTAACAAATTTTCTTATTGAGAAAAACATCATCTAGCCTCAACATATCCAAAATGCCATTTGTGGTATAATATATGGTTATTAAATTTGTTGGTGATGGTAGAAAGTCTTGCTATTTTTGTAGAGTCTCTTAATCCATTGGTTTTATCATAAAGTTGGGCTATTTGAAAGTTAGGATTTAAGTACCACTTTGAAATCCTTCTTCTTGAAAATAGCTTCAAAAAGTTAATTGATTTAGTGTTATAGTAGTTTTCACGGGAATAGAAAAAATGTTGTGACAAATTTTGGGATTGCCCAAGGAAGTTTTGTGCGTATTATAGGTGTTAGAAACATGGCACTTTTGTGAAAGTCATTGCTTTTGTGGTTATAGTGGTTGAAAAATAATAACAACTATGAAAATGTGTCAAAAAACATGTGGTAGTTTGTTTGTGATAAAGTTTTTGGATTATTGCATTTTCATGTAGGTGGGTATGTTGTTTTTGGACCATGAACAAGAAGCACTAATTGCAAATGTTCTTGTTGGTTTACACAAGTTCAAAGAACCTTACACAAATTTAGTCGCATTTGCACACCTCAATAACTTGAGGTTCATGATTGCATATTTCAAGAACTTTAGATTTGGATTGTACTTTTGCTTCTTTTAATTACTTTTGAAGTGAATGTTCTATCAAAAATCCCTTCTTCAAGACAACTTGTGTGTTTGAAACTATTGTTCAATATCTATCATTATAGTCTATATTCACATATGTTTTCTATTGTTGCAACAAGGATGCAAGATGTGCAATTTTAACAAGTGCAAAAGCAATCAATTTGATGATCATGTGTGGTATGTGTAATACATTTGATCACCATGGTGAGTAATTGTTGCAACTCATGTTGCATGATGTTGATAACATTAGTTCGAAACATTTTGGAAACTTGTTTTTTCAATTGAGAATTGTTTTTGGTGGGTGTAGCAATTCTTGAACAATCATTTCACAAGTTGGGTGTTGGGAAGGGGTGACTTGTCCACTATCAATCTATCTAATACATATTTTTTGGACCTTGAATTCCATGGCAATGAATGCCATAAATCCAAGAAGGCAAGTTATCAAATTTCCATTCGTCTAGCTTGAATTATTTCCTTGGGCATTTTCTACCCATTGGCTTTAGATGTTGGTGGACTTTAAAACGATAATGGCTCAAAGGTTTTGTCGTAAAGTTGTAAAAGAAAAGGTAAAATGGTTTTGAAATGGCAAATAGGGCAATTTTAGACATTACATAGGTAAAATTACCATGCAATTTTCTCAGAGTAACTTGCATGGCCATGTGATTTTGGGATGTTTATGGCTATAATGGCATTTCTATTTTTAAATCCATGCCAAGTAATCTTTTTGAAGAAAAAATTCCATAGATCTTTGGCTACTATTCATTACAAATTTGCATCAAGTACAATGGGCCCAAAACCACTCATTTCAACCATTAGAAAATGACAAACAAAATCCTTATGCAATTTCTATCATAGTTGCATTTTGCAATTGTTTTAATTGCAAAGGTTCTCAAGTTACTAAGTGTATTGTTGTGCACCTTTTGACATGTGCATGATGAGCATGTTTGCATGGGAGCATGTGAAAGAAGGTTCAATCTTATCAAGGGCAATCTCAAGACTATATCACTCAAAGCAAATTAGGTAACACACCTTTCTCTTTTGATTTCATAACATGCAAAAATGATGCCACAACCTTTAGAATACCTTTAAGTGTTTCCCCTTGGTTGTCAATTTTGCTAGTCCAATTGACAACCAAGGTTAATTCATTATTTTTGTTTGGGGGGGTTTATCTCATGGAATGTTTTTGAACACCATAGACGAAAAAAATTCCAACAATGTTGACATGTGTGGGTATATTGACGTGTGATTTTGTTTGTTTCGATAGTGTTGAGTGCTGATCTAGAAATGCACAAAAAAAGGGATAAAACTAGCCTTTTGCTTTTGATGTCACATTGTGGATGGTAGGATAGTGTTAGAGCATCTCCAGTAGTGCTCGTATGTGATCATGCATAGTAAAATTGGATGAAGAAAAATCAAAACATGCCAGTTTGGCTCAAGAAAATGGTTTTGGCTCAGCATAATTGCAAGAGTTTGCCGTGCCTACTAAAAGCTGGCAACAACAATATAGAGTATGTACAAACCTGCAAAAAAGAGTGTAATAAATAGGATCTAATTGCTTCTCAGTGTTTTTCGTTTGGTCTATCATAATGATTGGTCCAAGTGGTTCGCCATTAGTAGTCCCCCCACATATATGCAGTGCGTGCGTCCCAGTTTCAGTGTGATGGCTGGGGTTGCAAATCTTATATATAAATTCATTTAGTGCGTGCGTCCCAGTTTCAGTGTGATGGCTGGGGTTGCAAATCTTATATATAAATTCATTTAGTGCGTGCGTCTGTCCGTCTGACACGACGATTCCACGTTTTAATTGACCGACAGAACCGGCCCGGACAGTCGAACGGACGGACGCATGCACTAAGTGAATTCTATGGCAGAACCAGCCTCTGCCATAGAATTAAAATTAATTAATAGACTTGACTGCCATCAAATTATGTCTGACATTAATTAGTTACACATCTTTGAATGACTGTTTTTTATTTCTTTATTATTTTACTAACTTAGTTTGACCTCTTGAGAATCCGATCTACCATATTTACTTTTAATGGGTGTTTTTGGAATTACTTTGAATCCAGCCACCTTCTTAATTACCTCTCACAGGAGAAATTACCGACCTAACCGGCAGGGAGGGGGGTAGGGTGGCCAAACAGGGCAGGGCGGGCAAGGCAGGGGCCAAATGAAGAGTAAAAGATAACAAAAAATAAAACTTATAAAACTTCACAGTGGCCGAAGGTCAGGGGGGACTTCACAGTGGCCTTATGCCACGGGCAACCCACTAGTAAAGATTTTAAAAAAATAAAACTTGGATGTGAAAAATACCCATTTTGCAGGGGTCTAATACTGAGCACCGGTGGAGATGCTCTTAGGAACCATGACATCCTAGATCATCAAAAGACACGGAAATTTGCTTGCACTCAAGATAGTGGCTTTAAGAAGATACCAAAAGTGGTCAAATAAAGGCTGCAGATTATGACTACCTTAGTCACCTGGGCAAGTTTGACACTAATTATATTATTTTCAGAAAATGTTGAAATTTTCAAAAAAATAAAATTCAACATTTCTATAATTTTTTAAAAAAAATCCTGAAGAAAAACTAAAGAAAAATCTGTTGAAAACCATCATAATTTTCACAAGCTAAAATTTGAATAATTTCACTCTCATATGAAAATAGTAGATCATATAAAACTTTAAAAAATTGAAGTTATTAAAAATAGGATTAATTTTTGGGAAAAAAAACCTATTTGTTTTGTCCATGTGGGAAGTTCCAGTGTTTCTTTTTATCAAAATTTTGACATAAACATTGGCAAATTTCAACAAAAAAAAGAAGAGAAAACTTAATTGAATTTACACTAAAATAAGCACTCAGATCCGTGATGAAAGAGAGATTAGGGGGGCAAACTAGGGCTCAAAGACAGGATGACTTTCCGGATAAAGCTATTATTTCCACATATTTTCATCTGCCCGAGATGGGTAGATCGATTGGGTTACTATTAAATGCATTGAACACAAGATGTATTTTGCATATTTATTCCTCGACTATTAAAATTCTGAAATTTTTAATTTGAAATTGCCTAAACTTGTTACAAATGTTGATGTTTTAATCTCCATAAAACCGTATCACATAAAAAAACAAATATATTCCAAGGGCAGCATTGAAAAAAAATGTTTTCATCATGTTCACACTAGCAAAATACACGTCCTATGGATGCTAGAAAAAATGCAAGGTTTATTTTTATTTTTTTTATATGCCTGAATTTTGAAGATGGATCCTTGTTTAAGACAACCTACCAAATAAATTCCATTAAATTCCTGCTCATCAAGGTCTTTTCAACAACACCAAACACACATTTCAATTCCTCCGAAATTTTTCAGCTATGATTTAATTTAATTTAATTTAATTTTCAGTGAAGAAATCATTCAATATTCAAGAACTTTTGCACTGCAAGTCCAAACATCATGGAGCCAAGCCCATGCATGCACCCCGTCCTCAGCAAGAGCTTTCCAAAGACACAAAGAACACAGCTTTGAAGCATCCCAGTTCAGTGGATCTCATAACTACAAAACAAAACAAAACAAAACAAAACAATCTACCTTCCTTCATAGATAGATACGGTACCTTAAGGTCAGTTTCATCATTAAATAATTCTCAAAATAGTGAAATGAAATTTCATGAAAATATGAAGTTGACATGCTGAAAATCATCATAGTTATCATAAGCTACACTCTGAATAATTTCACTACTCATAGACGAAGGAAATTTTTTAAAAATTAAAAAATAAAAAAACTCATTTTGAAATTAAAAAAAATAAAACTCATTTTTTAAACTAAAAAAAATTAAAAAACTCATTTTTAAAATAAAAAAACTCAATTTTTAAAATTCAAAATTAAAAAAAATTCATTTAAAGAAATAAATTGTTTTGTCAATGTGGAAACTGACCCTAGGGTACGGGCCGGATATTGCTCATATTTGATCTTAAATGCAACAAGGATAGAGATGCACCTTTGTTTGTGCGGTCTTTAAGTATAGTGAAAAAAAACAAAAACATGTCCGTGTCTTGTACAAGTACTTGCCTGGTAGGGACATGAAGTAGTACTATTAGTCTCGGACAAGTATGAATGTGCCTTGTAGGGACTTGAGGTAATATCAATTTAATATCAAGCATTTTGTTGTTAGGAGGTGCATTTTCTCCAGAAATTTTTCTACACTAAATTCCAAAAAATTTTTTTTTTGAAAATTTTGGAAAGAAATCATAAAAAATCTCAAAACCGCAAAACTTGAGGAAAAAAAAAAACCAAACCAATCTCAATATCTAGCCAAAAATTAGCATCCGACACTACTACCGAGACTTGGTCGGCATAAAAGCTTTAAAAAAGATCATACCAATAATAATAGGCTATTATGAAAGTATATAAAAAATTTCCCTAAAAAATAAAAAGTTGTTGATTATCAATTTCATTTGTGAAAGTAATAGTCCCAATTATTAAATTTTTAAGGGGTTTTTTTTTTTGGGGGCATAATTTCTTTGTTATGCATTAGGGTTGATTCTCAAATATCTCACCTTGAGAACCATCGGTTATATTCCCCTAGGTAGGGTAAGTTAGGTTTTAGAGGTTTAAGGATTGATAACTAGTCTTAGAAATACAATGGCAATAAATAAACTAGTGAGTTTATGGTTGGTTATTTGGATTTTTGAAAACTACGGCTATATATATATATATATATACAAAAATATATACCAAAACTTGGGGTCTTTTTATTTGTTTTGGTGAAACCAAGAGAGTAGCGAATTATTAAGAACCGTTGTCCTGTTACTTGCATGAGGGTATATTCCTATTTCTAATAACCGCCCAATATGGGTCTAGTACTTCTTTTGCATTCAACATGCTCTGGCCACAACCGTCCACGGAAATGAATTAATTAAAGTTTAGAGAGATATTTGAGGGGTACCTATCCTCATTCTTAATAAGGAATTCGGTGATGCGTACAATAATATTCTGAGCACTTGCAGCTGCTTTGTTTGTATGTAGGTTGGTTCTGCTTGCTTGCTTGCAGTGTTGGCTCCCTTTGGTGTCATATTACTAGTTTGTACGTAGTATCAACTAGTGTGGCTTGTGCTGTTGGCGCAAGTGTTAGAGCATCTCCAAAGGTGCTCAGTATGTAACTCTGGATAATAAAATTAAATGTCTAAGTCCTCGACCAATTTTCCCTTCTAAACCTGGTTTTTTGGAATTTATTTGCATTTTCAGAGGCAGAAATCAATATCTCCCCCACATTTTGAATCCAAATCTTACTGAATAAATTCCATTAAGTCCTCCCTCATCAAGATCTTTCCAACAACACCAAAAGGGCACATTCCAATGCCTCTGAAATTTTCAACTTCGATTTAATTTAATTTTCAGTGATGAAATCATTCAATATTCAAGAACTTTTGCACCATAGTCCAAATGCCACGGAACTAAGCCCATGCACCCCTCCTGGTTGAGAGCTTTCCAAAGACACCAAGAACACAATCTGAAGCATCTTGGTTTGGTGGATCTCATAACTACAAAACAAACTACCTTCCTTCATAGATAGACGTTGTGCAGTTCTACAAATCAGGTCTAATTTCATGTATATATTACACATTCCCCAATGTAAAAAATTATATGAATATAAAATTTTATATCAAATTAAGACATGGTCCATATAGATATGAATTTTAACAATAAAAAATAATTAAATAATAAAGTTGAGCATACTTATCAACATTTAATAATAATAAGGATTTTCTTATTTAAAGATCTTGACCTTATGTTGAAGAAAGTTTTTTCATGATTTTGGTTTTGGATTTAGTAAGAGATTAGTTTTCATACTTTGGTTGTTGTGTTGATTTTTTTTTAAAAAATGTTAACTTGAGTCTAGGTCAAAAGAATTTGAACATGAATCCCAATTTTAACCTTGCATATTGAATACTTTCACACCATTGGTTAATACCCTTGCTTAGCCATTTTGCCATTCAACCCTCACGGGATGGTTGTAACTTGCAATGCTTCTTGCTAGATGATTTTTTTTGATAATGTTTTTTCAAAAATTCAAAAAAAAAATCTTTTACAAGGGTTTTAGGTCATTTCTTTTATAAAGTTAAGGTTATATATGTGTGTGTGTGTTCACATCCTTAAGAATGTTGTATTGGTACAAACCTTTTTTTTTTTTGTGGCAAATTGTGGACAAATGGAAACCTTTGTTGTTAGTTGCAAGGCAAACAATGGGGCTTAGATTTGGGATTATTTTTTTGTGAGAGCAGTTGTTTCAACTTTGAATAATTAGATTTGAGATTTTTTTTGGCACGGTGAACAATATTTGGACATCACTAGTGCATGGTGAGCTCAATTCTATGTTTATTTAGTGTTGCATTGGAACTTAGTATACTCGAATTATGAAATCATTGCTTTTGAGCTCATTGTGTTTTCATGTTTTGAATAAATTTTGAAAATAGTTAGGTCTTGAAAAAAATAAAATAAAATGCTACTAAGCCCTAAACCCTAGGGTTGCAACCCTTCATCAAATTAGCATTGTTGCCAATATTTTTTGGGGGAATATGATTAATCTCCATAGCCATGAAACAATAAAGATGGAGCTTGTGTTTTCAAGCCAAAAACGAGGAAATGTTTAAATTTGAATTGGACATTGATTTAGTCTTAGGACCCGATATTTACCATGGTTAGTGGTACCTTGGGTGAACCAGCAACACCTACACTAGACTAGTACACCATGGTAGAAACCCTTCAATTCTTTTGAGGTTATTTCTAACCATGGTAAACATCTTGTTATAAATATCCTTTCAAAATCGTTTTGTGTAATTTAATTAAAATTCGAATGAAAAAAATTAATTCATAGTTTGGGAGATTTCTAAATAATTAATTAAAAAAAAGCTTCCTTAATAGATAAATATTCTGTTAGTGTCACCAGATCCCCCTCCAAACTAGCTACCCCTATTTCTGGCGTTAACCCTCGCTCGCTCCGCACGCAGTAGAAAGCGCACTACAAAATTCCGAGCAGAGTTGGCTATCGTGCGTGTTTTGGAGGGGAATTTGGTTGTGGATTTTTCTTGTGTTCAAACGTTGTCGCTGGTTTTTCTGATGAGAAATTATTTGGAGGAGAAAGAGTGCAGCTAAGGAGCTGACATTGCGAAAAAATATATTTCCGAGTAAGTTTTTTCAAGCGCTTTCTGCGATTGTAACTGGAGCTGTGGTTTTTGGAGTAGTAGAGAGGAGGAGCAGGGAAGGCGGAGTTTGGACTTTTGTTGTGACCGGGAAGGGAAGCTTTGTTGTTTTTAATAAGGGAGCAGTTTTAGGATTCTGTGCGGGGGCAGTCTTCTTCTTGCTGTTTTTCTTTCTTTCTTTCTTTCTTGCTGGCAGATTTGTTGACTAGCACGACGTTCGGATTATTTTAGAAGTAGTGTTTTTGCGACGATTAGGTGCGGATTTGTTGATAAAAAACACTCGATTTCGTATGCTAGTCTGATTCTTGATCGGTAGTTTCTGTCTTGTTAGTTCTCTTATGAGCAAATTTTGTTGATTACAGAGGTTGTTCTTCTTCTCCGAGCGGCTTCATCCGTGGTTAGCAGCTTCTTCGGGATTGATCCTATCTCTTGTCTTGTGTCTGTTATTGCAGAAATGACACCCTGGGAGGATTTGACGACGCAAAGTGAGGAGCTCGATGCCGCGGCGAGGTTTCTGTTTCCAGTCACGATGCAGGATGATGCAACAATTGCGAGAAGAGATTGTGGACTTCTTCATCAGTCTCTGCATGGCAATATCGAAGGTCCGAAATTCCATCCTCCTTCCTATGTCGTCCTTTTCGTACTCTTTCAACAAGTCTGCGCAAATTGTGCCAATAGAAAACTTCTCTAATACAATCACTCCAACACGATTGTTCTACATCAGACTGTAGAAACGAAGATATCCGGATCTGCCAACATATCTCACCTTTCTGACTGACTCTCTGGCGATGAAGATCTAGGTCCGATTTCTCGCCTGAAACACAGAATTGGCCCGTGGAACGAGGAATTGTCTCTCTTTTCTTGGTGGATTTCTCCTTTCAAGTACATTATGGAATTGAGATTGGCTTCCTTTTCTGCGAGAAATCTGGTTACCTTTGGAGAAGATTTCTTGTTAAGAAGCAGCTCTCTCTCTCTCTCTCTCTCTCTCTCAAAACAGTTCGTATGTTCTAGTCCTTGTGTTCAGCGGATTTTTACACGTTTGAAGAGGATTATTGAGGTCTGAAAAAGCTGCCTTGTTCTGGAGACAGCTGTTAGTGCCATTACATAATCGCTTTGCATTTCTTTTCCTCTTTAGAGAAATCATGTCTGCTTTGAAGAATTCGATGCTGGATGAAGGGGGCTCCGATCTCTTCTGTGACATTTATTCTGCCATCAACAGTACGTTCTGCTTGATTTGGTATATTCGGTAGGTATACTCAGAGTAGGGAATGAACAAGGACATGCAAGCTGATCTTGGCCATGGGGTTACTTTGGGAAGCACAGTGCAAGAAACCTTTGTATCTAATAACATCTTGGAGACTAATGTTCCTCCACTCAAGCGACGACGGTTGCTGTTCAATGAAGATTTGACAGCAAATGCTGCTGCCCATTATGAGCCAAGCCTTGGCCATTTCAAGGTATGGTGTGGAGGCCCTTAAACCTTGATTTCTAGAAGAGGTTGCCTATTGCTTTAGCTGGAAACATAATTCCTATTTGCATTTTGGTAAGCTTGCATGCTCGTGTGCAATCTGTGTGCCTTTTCTTGAGCTGTTCTATTCTGAATCCATTGGTATTCTCACACAGGGTGGGCAGGATGATGAATTTCTGAGCTTAAATCCATCAAGTTTCTACAGTGATGCTGGTAATTTTTCTTGGGTTTCATAGATTCTACTGTGTGTGTAGTCTTTCTTGTTGAAGATTTTTGTGATAAGCATGCTTGCTATGTGATACTGTGGTGCATGCAAGATTACAAGCTTGTTTGTGTGAGCAGATGACATTGTTGATGATGCTTCATGCTCATCAAGTGGCAACCAGAAGACCCCCTCAGCAGAAAGCTGGATGGATGCTTGCATTGCAGAGACTGACGGGTCTAATGGTCACATGTGAGCGAAAAATCTGATTAAGTTCATTCAGTATTCTCAACATTGTAGAATTTCTGTTGCTTGCAAATTTCATGCGGTTATCTGAGATGGACTTGCTATTTGTGGTGAAATTGTACAGCAAGGCAGGAGGCCCCTATTGTGAATTCTCAGGTAATTGTCTTGCTGTGAGGGGTTTTTTTATAAATTTGAGGTTTGGTCAGAAATTGATCAGAGCTCTAGTGTTTTCCATGCCACATGGTATTGGAACCAAGTCTCTAGTGCCCACATAATGGTCTCTTATCAGGTGTTTGCAGACTGGACTAACTTCTTTCTATTGATTGCTGTAGTTCCACAGAACTCAAGAAAGCTTTCTCCTACTCCTCAGTCAACAAGATCGTGTTATGAAGAATGGAATCTGCAGGTTCCTGGAACACCATTTTCGAGTCAACCTTCAACACCTGGTAAGGTTTCTTTGTTCCAGAAGTTGCTAAAACTTCTATCTTGTTTTTCGTGAAATTTTGCATGCCACTCTTTCTTACCAGGGTCTTTGGGACAGAGCAATTAGACTCAATTGTTATGGGTGTCAATTATTGCAGGGAGCAATGCAAGTACGGGCAGGAATTTGAAAATCACAATTCCATCGGCATATCCTTTCACACTGTTGAAACCTTCAGATGTTGATGGAGCAATGACATTGTCAGACATTAATCAGCTTATTTTGACACCTAGAATGAGTGATGCTGGGCATTTTTACAGAGGCAGTGATCTCAGGCACAGTAAATCATCTAATCTAGGAGTGAGCCTCTCAGGGAAGTCAATAGTTACCTGCACAAGAGTCTGTACTGAGGGAAATGGCACCATCACAATTCTAAGGACAAAGGATTGATGTGTACATAGGAATTTTCTTTATCATGAGATGCTTAGCCCTGCCTTTCCTACCTAATTCTAGATGGTGGTAGTACACCTGTACATTTTTCCAGTTTGGGCTGCTGATGCCGAAATCTTCTCAACCCCGTAGAGCTGTGAGTGTATCAATTAAGTGTGTGTTGTTACCATGAAGATTTAGAAGGCAAAGGTTTAGAAGCAAGTTCATATTGCAACTAGAGTTTTAAGAAGGTTTAGAATAGTGACAATCAATTGTGACTACAAGAGATTTCCTTCTTGTGCATGATGAATTAAGACTGGGTGATATGGAGAATGAGCCTGGGCTTCAGTGGAAGGTAGCACCTCATGCAAACCGGCCAAGGGGATTGACATGGACTGCAAGAAAGAAAGTCTAAGGGGAGGAAACGTCACTGAAGACTACAAGAAGATTCTTCCTTGTTCCTCTGGCTCAGTGAAGAAACATAACTCTAGCAAGTGACATCCTTGCTAAGGATGTGCTGAATTTTGTTGCATATTCTCCATGGTGAAAGGAAAGTTGAACTATCATCCTAATAGTTGTGTCCAGTGGTGTCATAGCAGCTAGATAATGCTTGGATACAACAATAGAGTTTCAGGGCTGCTGGCAATTGTGACCACAGTATATTCAGTCTCCATCTTATCATCTCCTTGGCCCTGTGTAAGTAAAAGAGGTATATTCTTCTTGAACATTCAGTAAGCATTGCAATTAACTCAGTGCCAGGCTTGTCTGTGTGTTGTTTTAGTTGGGTACTATTGTTTGTCTACTTGGGTTGTAATAGTTTGAGGAGAGCTGAAGGGCTATTCAACTGCTTCTAACTTTCCAGTCCTGTTTGCAGAGTATGGTTGAGGAACAGATTCATTGGCTGATAACGTTCACTTTGCTGCTGCAAGTTTTACTTGTGGATGAGATTCATGTGAAATCAAGCTTTGGTTTGTTTTTCTTCAACAACACAACTCTATGCTATTTCTCTCATTAGAACATCATTTGATTAGGTCACCTCCCAAGATGTGGTGGGTAATGTGTCACACAATCTGCGGGTTTAGAAAGGTTCCATGGCTATAGAATTTCCATGTCTATTATCAAGCTTTAAAAGCACCTGAGTAGCTTTCAGATTCACAATGCATACCTTGATTCCCTCTTGGTCACCATGGTGTAAATTTGCATCAGATTTGTGAAGAGCAATGCACAAGGTTCATGATCATCTCAAGAGAAGTTTTTGTATACACAGTTGTCAAAGACACAGACAGTTTTTAGTTTTACTGAGCCTTGTGGAGAGCACCTATGATATATGTTGCAGAAATTTACAGGTCCAAACCCATGTTCACACAAATGGAAAGCGGTACTTCATCCGAAGTACAGTGTACAGGCCATTTTACTGCTGCCAGTGTACATGCTCTACAGCCAAAATAATCAAAGTGTTTGCACAATAATTAAGGTGCGTACGCAAAAGCCCTGGCCATTGCAGAGTGAGTTCTAAAACCCATTACAGAAATGAAGCTCTCAATGACCAGGGCAATTACAGTAAATGAGAGAGAAGAATTCTATCTACATATCGACCAATATGAAGAACAATATAATTACATTTCTTAGACCTAGATAGGGTACCTTATAGTCTAGAACTACATAGCCTTGAGAACTGGACTCTGAGAGTTAGCTTTTCAACATCCTTAGCAATCTTAAATTTTTCATGTTTTTCCCCATTTTCTGAAAAGAAGATGTTGCAAAAATTTGCCCCCCCAAAAAAAAAACAACAACAACAACACTGGTCTGGGAGGTTCAGGTGGCCATTACACCAGGCAGTTCTCAAGTCATTGGCTCTTTTATTGTGAGAGAATCGTCAGTTGATGGTTCTCATATCAAAACCAAAACCTGGGTTCTCTTAACAAAAGAAGAAAGTGACAACAGTCATAATTACCATTCAACAATTTGCAAGCAAGGAAGTTGGGTATGAAGGTGTACTTTGTGAGGCTGGAGGGAAACATGTAAGTGGAAGGTAGTAAATGTATAAGCTTCAGATAGATAGGTGGATAGATATAGTGATGACCATTTTCATCCGTGGTAAATTTCATAAATACATATTCATCCATGTAGTAGGGGTTAGTTTCTGTCATCAAATTTATCCACTTGTGGTAATTGTGCCCTTGTGTTCAATTTTATCTTTCAAGTTCAAATTCCATCCATGTAGTTAAAAATTCATCAATGTCGATTCATTGTCCCCCCCTCCCGATACAATCAATTGCATTTGTGTTCTCAATTTCACTTAAGAGCTTCATTTTCATCCATCCTCAGGTCTTATTCACATGGCCAATTATATTTGTGACAAATTGCATCCATGCACATAATTTCATTAATAAACTATGCAACTCATTTGCATTGAAAATTTCATCAAATTTTATATTTCAATAATGTGACTACATGCATCCATCTATGGACAATCATATCTTTGTGATCAACTTCGTTCAAGACCCATTTTTCACATTTGATCTATTTCAAGCACACTTGCTAAATAACAATAACTCCATGGCATTGGTGCTTGTGCTACATAACACTTGGCCTGTGAACCTGTGCCATGTGATTTGCATTACTACAGAAATATATGTGCCACTAGGTAAAGCCCTAGGGGGAGGGCATTCTCAGAATAAGGGGCCCCTGAGAGGTGGAGCTGAGAATGCCCTCCCCCAAGGGCTTTATCCTGTGTAAAGCACAGCTACTGAACATTCTAAATCCGAAAAGTTCCTCTGGTATAGGGAAGGAGCTTTTGAAAAACAAAAGTTCCTCCTCTCAGCAGAGTAACCTTCATGGTTAAAATGTGCCCTCTGAGTACAATGCGGAAATGACAGCAGTTCTTTGCAAGTACTTAGTTATAAATCTGCAGATAAATACATCCACTTACCTCCACAAATGGGGCTTGACCTAGTGAACAATTATTCATCAGACCCGTTTGAGGTATAGGTAGAGCAACTTTAGATTCCATAAGATGTCCTTTTCAATGACAGTTTAAAAAATGAAATCCCAAGTAATCAATTTAGCCAATTCCCAAGTAAAGACAATGAAAATTTCCACACAATCTATTCATTTTCCCTTAGTTGATCATCACTGGGCAGTGCACAGCAGCATGAAGCCCAAATTCCACAATAAGACACAATATGCGCAAGTTACCCATTACAACATCGGTTAACTTCCTTGATCATCACTGGGCAGTGCACAGCAGCATGAAGCCCAAGTTACACAATAAGACACAATAAGTGCAAGTTACCCATTCCAACATCTGTTGACTTCCTTGATAGGTGTACCCTTCCTAATTTAACTTATCCATTAGGCCCTTTGGTACAAGCTTCTGATTCCACTTGACCATGGGTACTAGTGACACATTCTATTCCCAATATATATGGTGGAAAAACCACACACTTAATGCTTTTCCACATAGGTCTATGGAATGGAAAGTCATCACCCTGAAACTACATGCAAGTGATCACATCATCCCAAAATATTTTGAGACATTCCATCCATGAACTGGTGATTTTTCTCGATCTTGAACAATAAAGGTTTAACCAAGTTTCAGAACATTTCAGACAGATATACATCTGTCATAATTCCTTGTTACAAATCTAGAGCAAACATTGCTGCAGACTTGCAAAAATCATTCAACAAAATTCTAAATCCATTTCTAGTGCTGGTGCTCAAGAAATATACAACCCTTCTCAATTCTACTGCCCAAGCTCAACTTTCTTCTTTGCCCACAGCCTATCAAGAGCACTGTCAGCATCTCCCTGCAACCAGACATTTTCACAACTCCAATCAGATGTGCAGTTAACCAAGGACACAGGAAATTGACCATACACATATAATAAGGTCTGATTTAGATGGTCATAACCATGACTGAATGAGTTACAAGACCAACCCGGGTAAGAACCAGCTAATAAAGTCACATGTAAAGTGATAAGTCCATACTCCTAAACTGATTTCCTACATGTAGATGCTTCAAAGAAAAGCTATCTTTAAAGTATTAAATCACCATATATGCAGAGAGCATACTCTTAAGTCTAAAACAAAGAGATGCAACCAATATACCTGGGCACGAACATTGCCACAGAGAGCAAATGTTGTGAACTGGCCAGTGTAGATGCCATTTGCATCTAGATGGCCAACATTCAACTGGACTGACGCATGATCCTTTGATGTGATCAATCTGTTCGTGGAGGAACTGCAAAGAAAACCACAATTGAGTTCAGAATACAAATTTCTCTCTCTCCACTCATGAAGCAGTCACATGAAACTACTAATACTAAATTGCTCAAAAGCGTTTTTGTTGTCCCCTAGGACAGTAATATGGACAATTCCTGAAGTTAAATAGCAAGGTCAGATGAGATAATTTAAACAAACTACTTTTATAATGAACACCAATTATTTCTAAACTTCTGCTCCCAACTGCACAGCACTGCTACAACCCACATTGGTGACATGTGCCCAAGGATCTCCATGCGTTACTCAACGTTCGCCCCTGGCTAGGTTACACACACACAGTGATGACTCGTCTTCAAAACCCACTCTTATTGACTGTAACAGCCATTGTAGAACCACTAAAGGAATCAGCAAATCTTTGCAAATCCTCCAAATCATCTTGAGCTAGCCCTAAGGTAACAGCTCAGAACTACTTTTGCTTTGTGTAATCTGAAAGAAGGCTAAAACCACACGAACAAAGGTCATCATACCGAAACCCAGAGTCAGCAAATTATCGCTTTGTCCAAGTGTGAATAACTAGCTCTGAACTGAAGTAAAGATTGAACTGTATGACCAAACCCTAGAAACCCCGATGACGTCTAGTAGCGAGATATGATCGCGTGGGCAACAGATCTATCGCTGTTGCCTCTCTCTCTTTCTCTCGATTGTATATATATTTTGTATATAAATATGAGATGTGATCCCGAGGGCAAGACCTCTCTCTCTCTCTCTCTCTCAGAAACAGGCTTTTAAAGAAAGGAAACAATAGAACTCACCACTTCCTTGGAATGTAAAGATCCACATTTTCACCTTCCTCGTTCTGCATGTTGAAAGATCAGAAACTGCTCTTGGCACGCAGCGACGACAGCGTGAGATTTGCGTGGGAGCTTGAGAGACAGCGGAGGCGCAGCAACCCGCAGCAGGCAAGCGAAGGCAAGCGCATGCAAAATAATTAGGGTTTCGGGAGACGCCGCCGCTGTGAAGAAAGAGATTACACAGTCAGAGAAAGACGGGATCCATCGAGGTCCCGTTCCACGTCTCTTTCCAGGTCTCAACCGCGCAGCTAGCTAGCCACCTACCTAAACGAGGATATACGTGGGTCTCATCCGGTTGTCAATATCTAACGCTTTGTATTACCCCGCAGGCGGTAGAGCTCAATTTCCTTTTCCAAATTTCACGGCCAAGATTTTAAACATTGCATAAAGGAAAAAAAAGATGGGCCTCTACAAAATTTAAAAGCTCACAAAATTTACATAATTAAAAATTTGTACTCCCTTAACTTTTGCAAGTTACAATGTTAATTAAATTGTTATTGTCACAATAACATTTCAATTACAGAATTTTGCAATTCATGAGCTTTTATTATATCCATAAAAAGGTTCCACCATGCATGAGCTCACAATTTTCTCAATTAAAAAATATGTAGTATAATTTGCTTTAAAAAATTCCTTTCACATTTTTCACGATGAATGTTATTTTTCAATATTATTTATTCCTCAATGATCATCAAGAAAAACTCTATGTCTTGCTATATAACCTCATCGATATTTTTCTTTGATATCTTTGATATCTTTTTCCTTCACAATAGGGATGGGCACAAATTAGCTTACATAAACATTTCATGTTTTATTACATGAAACCTTTCATTTGAAAGTTGCAAAAAAAATTACGTCTTGTAAGGCGTCCTAAAAATATATTACACGTCTATCAAGGTCATTATGTATTGGATTGAAAGCCAAAAATCCAATGCACCCACTACCATTGCATCCAGATGCTTGTAAGCCTGTCCCATGCACCAAAGTGATCACACCAATCTTTGTGAGATCACACCAATTTTCAGATGATTCCAAAAATGTAAATGTTGCCACAATGCTGTTGGATATATATACATAAGCAACAATTTATTCATCAAGATTCAGATTTGGTTTATCTATTAGACAACATCTACAAGCTTTACCAACATTTAATATCATCAGAAGTGAAGATATATTACGTACTCCTGACTGTGTACTCAAGCAGTGTTGATCGCCCAAGATGGTCTGATTGAGAGAGCCCTAGACAACTGCATCTTCTCCAAACATGTGACCCAAGAATCAACAATTCCATTGAGATTAATTGAGACACGGAAAGGAGTGGAAAGGAACCAATGCATTCACACTTGGTACCTTAACCCCCAATCCCAGATCACAATTGGATGTATGTAAGACATGCTTCACATGCCTGCTGAAGCATATGTACAATCTCACACTTCTGCAATAAGTGCTACTGAAAAGAATGAGCTTTGATCCAAGAGTGCTACTCAGACTAGTGTGCAGAAGCTGTATGACTATCCTCAATTCGCAAATGAGGAGTCCCTAAGCTTCCCAGTCAACTCACTGCAGAATAAGAGGTAAAGTTTCCAAAAACACAATTCTCAATTTCAACCCTGAATAGTCTCTTACTTGTGATCAAACTCTGTTCACAAACTTTGGACCCCATTTATCAAATCAGATCTCTCTGAAGATACCATGTGAACAAGTCAAGACTTCTTCCCAACCTGCCTTGAGTTACATTTCTAGGGTTACAAGTCCTGACCAGAGGAACTTCCAAACCCTGTGAAGAACAATCTCAAGTTCACAATAGAAAACTGAATTCTTCCAACTAGGGCACCTTTGGCCATTTTCAGAAGTCATCCGCTGCCTTCCACTGTCAGCTATCTGGCGTCATCTGATCTGTGGCTTCAGCCATCACCTCAGGGCCCTGCAAGCAGATACAGCCATCAGCACTCTGGAAACCATCAAAGCAGGAACCTACTCATGCAAAACTTTGCCAATCACATTACAAATCCTAAGGCATGATATGCCCTGTGGCCCCTATACTAAATCAAGCAGGTTTATTTTTGCCTTAACCTCATCCACCATACCAGTATGTACACAAGACTCACTGACCTGTCTACAAGTACATGAAACAATAACGCTGTTACACCTGTCAATGTTCTGCAATTGACCAAACTCACACCAGGATTATGGGATTTATGCCCATAGTGGATCCTTGTTCATGGGTGAATCAAACACCAATAGAACATGCCTGGACATCCTTCCCTCCAACTTAACAAGCCATATGCAATCATTGCCCAAGACATCCCTAGTATGTGCAGTGCTCTGGTGAGACATTCAGTCACTGGAGAAGGATGATATATAATTGGAACTCTTTCCCAAGAGTTCAATTGCATAACTGTATATTCCCCATTCAAACCACAGAACCAATAACAACAATCACCCCCTGATACAAGGACATAAGTAGGAACACCTATGCATATTCATGTCGTGAATACTTGCATGATAATCAAAATTGCTGGAGCAGGTGGAGAATGCCAGACTTGCAGGCTTCCCTTCAAAACGCCAGTCACTTGAAGTACTGTGTTGCTGCACTGGGTCCGGTTGGAAGGCAGCTTCTGCAGGAGGTAATAAACTCAAAGTGGCATCTATCTGAGTCAACCTGTCCACAGAATTAAGGCCCTGTAGGCTGACCTCCCCTTCACAACCAAGAGCAACAGTGTCCATTTCTTGTAGCAGTGATGCTGAACAGCTAGAACTAGGTTGAGACCTCTCAGTAACTCCTCCAGAACTTGAACCCCTTGTGTACCTTACCTCCTCTATTTTACTGGTTCCCAAAAAACAAGAGTCTTTACCCGGTCGCTTGGAGATCAACAGGGGACCTGAGTCTGGAAGAGGCCTTTTTAAACCCTTCTCTCTTTGGAGTGGCTCAGGCATGTCAATATCCTCATCACCCTCAGCCTCCCGAATTGGCTCTGCTCCTGAACCTGAACTCTGTTCATTTGCACAATTGACATGCAGGTTGCCACTTCCTGAAAGACATTGACAGCAGTTCAATAGGTGGAAAGAGCCAGAGAAGTTCACACTTGGAGATAATGTCTTGTTGCATCCACAGGTGACTCATACTGATATCAACACCAGCTGTAGCACTTAGATGCAAGAGAGTTGTACACAGAACACAGCAAGGAACTCAAGAGAGTGAACTGACCAGTATATACCTGAGTACACTTCTCCTAACACCATTATCTCATAGTCCCATTCCAAATTCCACATACACACCACACACCCCACTCACCATTTGTAACAGGAGGACAGGCTTTCAAAGACCTGGACTCTGCTTCCTCATCATTTTGAAGAGGTAAAACTTTCTGATTTACCCTATCAGGAGCTTTATAAGCAGTAATCTCGGAAGCCCGCTCAGCTCCTCCTGTCTTGTAGGGAGCAATGTGATGTGTGGTGAGCTGCAGAGAACCAAGCAAGTCATTCTCAATCACCTCATACCTGCAAGAAAAGCACAGGCTCCCAGTTAAGAATCAATTCATTTCAGTTTGCCTACAATAGTTTACAAGAGCACTATTCACACATGTTGCAGGTACCCAGCAAACTAATCATGTTGGCTGCAGTCAAATTTAGTACAAGCAAACCAACTTAACCTTCTCAAAGTGTGGACAGAGCAACCTGTCAAGTACTCTCAATGGATATCTTTATGGCTCACCACAAAAACTTTTCCATTCCCTTTGAAGTCCTTTCTGCATGCAAACTGAGAGATGGTGGGACCATATCCTCAGACAAATGCATTCAAAGACTTGGAGCGAAGGATTTGGTGAAAATATTAGAGTTGTTCAACATACCACTGACATTCAACTAAGCATTGAAAACCAAAGAGGGACACAAGGGCAAGAAGGGACCATACATTCGCCGGCACAGTGTGTCAGTAAGATGAGTAAGGTTGATAACTTGCAAACGCATTTCTCGTACATGAGAGTCATTAGTATGCAATACCAAAGGAACCTCCACCAGCTTTGCCAAACGCTCAACAGTTTCTTCCAGCTGTTGTTGCTGATCCTCAAACAGGTTCTGGTTGATAAGATTCTGCTCCACTGAAATATCATCCTTGAACAGATCATTTCCAAACATAAAATATGCCAACGCAAATGAGTATGAAAGAGCCCGTCGAGCACGGAACAGTCTTTGCAGCCCATTGGTGAGCCAGCTGTAGTCCTTGACTAAGTACTCACTGGCTTCTAGTGCTGTGATTTTCTCTTGAACTACCTCCCGCTGCTTCTGCTCAAACTTCAAAGAGTCCATGTGACCTTTCCATCGTGAGTGATAGTGAATGTATCTTTTCAAGTCACGCTGTGCTCTTGCAGCTTCCTTCTCCTTCTCTTCCTTGAAACGACCACAGCTATGTCCCTCAATGCTGCTCCAGTTATGCTCTCGCCCTGTTGCTACACCACAAAGCCAACTGCAACCAGCCATGCTACAAGTTAACAGTATATGCATTGGGGGTTACACTGCCTGGAGATTACTGAACCAAAAAATCCTTCCAATATGTTTGAGCAAATGGAATGTCCTAGGATTCTCAGAAGTTCTAGCTAAGCAACCATTCTGACACACCTAAAGTTGTTTGTTAGAAAAAAAACTGTGGAAAGAAACCAAATATCTCAAAAAACATGAAAGGCTGGGGATAAAAACCAGTACAAACAAGAGGGTTCAAATATACAAAGCATGTCAATATAAGTGCAGAGAAGGACTACCAAAAAGCCTGGCCACAAATGCATCCAACTAGGTTGCACCCGCCATTCTTTTCCACAGGCTTGTGGCATTTTGGACAGGGTTTGGTGTGGACAGTAAGCCAATTTACAGTCTCAGATTCATCTTTGCATTTTTTGTCCCAGAGTGCCCACATGCCACAAGAGCAAGGTGAGTGGGGCTCTGCCATGCAATTGAAACAAAATTGCTGCCCACAGATGCACTCAATCTCACAATAGGGCTCGCCATCCACTCGAATGGCATTGCCACAATGAGGAATGCTGGGGCACCACTTGACTTTTGCATTGTCTTCAATGTATGACTCCAAGAGAAACCGCTCGTAACGTTCAACTGACTCTGGGTCTCGTCCACCCACCAGCTTCCGCACTTTGTCCTCATCACAAATTGCACCACACTGATGCTCCATACATGTAACACGTCGACTCTGGCCCTCTTTGATTTTGATGATGAAGTATTGAGTCCAGCCTGAGACAGGAATCCAGAATAACTCTGTTACCCATGTGTTTCATGAATTCACCTATGCAACCCATACAACTGTTAACTAAACTCTGCAACAATATTAACATCATACCTCATGGAGGGAAATCCTCTGGCATCGTTGCAAAGGTTGCAGAGAACACCAAAGAGAACTTCTCCATACAAAAACGTTCTTGGTGGTCAAGTTTTCAGCTTAAGAGATTGAAACATAACTCTATGAGACACTGATGATGAATGGACACAATTGTGGTAGAGTCCAAAGAGCATGTATGCTTACAGTCATTACAAAAGGCATGCCCGCAATCCATTCGGGTGGCCTCCTTTTGTGGAGCATCATCTAGACAAATTCCACAACTAATGAAAGAGGGTTCGCAAATTTGAGGTCTACTGCAAAGGTCCTCTGGTGGGGGCAGGCCTGCTTCTAAAAATATTTCATTTGTCCCTGTCTCTGCAAGCTTCCCAAACAAGCTCTCCACATTCCATCGGTGATGTATGAGCAATGTCCGAGCATGCCTCAATCGAATTGCCAAGAAATCAACAACCTTCTGCAAATCCTCACTCTGTTCCCCCATATTCAAGAACAAGAGAGTATGTATTTTAAAAGAAACATAGGAGACTATTTGCACATTTCTCGTTAAAGTCCAAGATACCCAAAATGGTTCAGAACATTCAAAAAGTGCAACAATGCCAGAACAACTTCCAGAACCACTAAAATGACAAGACATGCTCATATTCTCTCCCAGGCCAACAAGGGACTCTTTTCAACCTTGTAACTGCACAATTCTTTTTAGTGTATTGATGACAATACACTGGACAAAAATTCCTGTCAAGGCCGCTAACTTCACCGGTCATGATCTCATCAAAAGTACGAAGGAAAATTCAGTAGCTGCAAAGGATATTGTGGTTCGTTCAATGTATCATGCTTGTCTATCAAGGGTTGTCTGAAGAGTTGATAGACTAAAACTTGAAAACAAAGGACAAACCTGAGCTGCAAGCAAGGACTCCCTGGTGATGACCTGTGAGAACACCGAATGTACAAAATCAGCACTGCTGCCATACAATATCCAGAGCAATTAAGTGCTGGAATCAACCCACAATGAAACACTATTGTAATGACTCCATACTCATGCAGGAGTGGCAGCATAAAAAGCCTGATAGCCATCATGACATAGTGGATGTGATGAACATCCTATTGCTAATCCATGCCAGGACTGAACCTTTCCAAAAGGACATGAAAAAAGACAGTAATCAAGATGCTCCTCCATAATGTGATGGAGAAAGTGACAAGACCCTTGTGAATGTTGGATGCTTGATGCATTTACATGAAGGCTTTCAGCTGCCAGATGTACTAAAGCAAGAAGAACAGTGTGTGAAGTATCTGTCCCTGGCAGAGCTGGGACTGTTTGAAATTTGTAGCACCTACAGTCAATTTTATTGCAATGACCAGGCCAGCACCCAGACAAAGCTTTTGCCACCTTCGTCAAAGGGTTTCTTCAGAGCACACAGAGAGCAGGAGGCACAGAAATGGGAAACAGCCAAGGTAGAAGAAGAACTAGCACCTATTGCTTGTGCGAATGAAGCAGCAGCATTGGCAGAGAGTCCAATAAAAGAGAAGTGGAAAAGCAACAGCACACCTTGTGGCAAACCTCAGGCTCCTCCTGATGCGCTACAACCTCTTCATCCTCCCCACCGTAATCCTCCTCCTCAGATTCTGTCTCCGCACACTCGCTCGCATATGTAATAGATCCGTCGTCGCTCATGGCTTTCCGCCTCTATTTACACACCGCACGTCCGTCCTCTCTCTCTCTCTCTCTCTCTCTCTCTCTCTGGATGCACAACAGCTAGATCCCGCTACTGACTACTGACCTAGCCACGCCCGGCTCTCTTCCCCACTTCCAGAAGGATAAGCTGGACTTCGTCCGTCACCACCGGAAGGCATCAAATTGGTAGCATCGTACAAGCCATGAAAAAGAACCCTGCTGCACCGAAACCCCACCACCCTAGAGAACACACAACAGGAGGAAAAACGAGAGACTTACCGATCCTCAAAGCTAGAAAAAAAAGATGCGAACGGCTGCTGCTCCAGCAGCTGTACACACACACACACAAAGGCGCGACCGAGGCACTGGGAGACAGGGGGGCACCCCAAAAAAAAGTCGTGAAAAACCCTAGACGATGCACTAGAGGGTTCAACACCGCGGCACCACCGGCAGCAAGGAGACACACAAGATGAGAGAAAGAAGGAGGAGGGAGGAGGATTCCACAAACATCAACCCCGCCTGCTGTACACAAGAAGTCCAAAACCGCTTACAACTGGAGAGAGCAGCCTGCGTCAAATCACAGCATTCCACAACCCTCCTCTTAATTCCGACGACTCCCTTTTGGTTCCTCCTTTTCCACACCTCTTTGTCTATTGAAACTCCCTTCTCCTTGACTCGCAAAGGCTGTGGAATCCTCTGTCTCTCGCTCTCTCTTGCTGTGTCCTCTTCTTCGCGTGCTTTCCGTCTGCGTCGCTCTTCGCCATCACTTCCCGAACCATGGGGGGCTGCCGCGGAAGGGACGATCGGAGAAGGGAGGGGGGCGCCGGCACCCGGGGACAACATTCCGACCCGACCCGACCCGACCCGACTCGACTCGATTCGATCCGGTCCGATCTCTGGGGAACAGAACATACCCTCGTTTCCATACAGCGATGGGTACGGAATTTCCAAGGAAAACGTTAAAGAGGGACCGGAGGGTAAAGTTGGGAGTTTTTTGCTCGGGATCCCGGGCAGGTCCCAAAGATTCCCTTGGCTAGGTCTAGGACACGTAGGCCCCATGGCACCCTATCCTAACCCCCAAATAGCTTGGTCATTGAGAACATGTTCCATAGCCTCCTCAATCAAATGGTCTTCTCCTAGACCTAATCCTACCTTGTCCTAATCCCTAAGTAGCCTCGAGTCATTGAGAACAATCTTGGGGAACGAATATGTTTTTTTTTTTTTTTTTTGGGGCTAGTTTTGGGTTGGGGTTCTCAAAATATTTCTTGTGGTAAGGTCTTAGGACATGTTTCATGCCCCTCATGAATCAATGTCTTAAAACCCCCATGAGCCTAGGGTCATTGGGAAACAATCTTGGGAACGATGGCATGTTTGGTTTGGAGTTTTAGTTCAAGAAACCCAACAAGCTTCAAAATATTCCCTTGGCTAGATCTTAGGACATGTTTTTTATATAACCCTCATGAATGAGCTGGAGAAGCCAGATTCTTCCGGGACCTGTTATAATTTTGGTGCTTGGGACGTGCGCTACCTACCAGCTTCTGTTTTTTCCACAACCTCCACAAGTTTCAAAACACCAACAAAACCCTTTTTTGCAAAAACTTTCTTTCATTGCTTGGTTAGCCTAGATAGGTTGCTTTACCCCATTTTAGTTTGATGAAAAGGCGCAACCATGTATGTATGTGCCCATAAGAAGAAAGAAGCAAGGTTTAAAGTTTTGGGATAGGCATTGAAAAAATAAATTAATAAATAAATATAATAATAAAAGAGGAAAAGGCCACATAATTGAACTGTCTTATTTGCAAAGCTGTTTTGTATAGGTAACTACTCCACTCATGGGCCTATTTAAAGGACAATTTTATTAAAGTGTTTTTTCTCCCCTTTTCTATCCAATCTCCAAATTGGCAAGTTGTGGGTTCCAGGCAATGAGGAAATGCAATCTTATATATTAATTCACTTAGTCTGTGCGTCCGACGTGACAGTTCCACGTTTTAATTCACCGGCAAAACCGCCCTTTGCCAGCCTCTGCATTTTCTATGGCAGAATCGGTTTCGTCCGACTCTCTCTCCGTCTGTTCGTCCGGACGTATTTGCTTTTTCTTTTTTTTCTTTTTTTTTTTTGGATTTGGTTTTTGGGATTTTTTATTTTTTATTTTTTATTTTGTTTCTTTGAGAGGATTTTTTTGAAGATTTTTTTCATTTTTTAAATTTTTATTGATTGGTTGAAACAATTAACGGGTACCCACTAGTTGAAAGTAATAACACTTAGTATGAGAGGGTCCTTCTAAATTAAGTATAGGCCAATGCAACGAAAAACACAAACCTCGTCGGGGCACCCAACCAACCAGCCATCCATGAACATGGTAATGCGTCGCTCAAGTGAATGAAGACATAGTTAGCTTTCCACCACAAAACTAAAAACCTTTTGTATGGCGTTCTTTCTTTCGGATCTTGTAAAACTAAAAACAAAGCATAAAGCTTGTAATATTTTAATATTAAAATGCTTAGGTTATGCTGAATCTAATAGAGTAATGATCATGACACCTAGGCCTATAGCAAAATTAGGGTTTGGTTTGGCATAATGCCTTAACAAAGGATTCTTTGGAAAGTTTTTTTTTTTCCTTTTCTTTCATTTAGTACTAGTGGGTGCCCGTGACCTTTGGCCACTGTGAAGTCCTCCGGTTTCTTTAAACTTGGTTCATGTTTTAGTTTTTTTAGAAAATTTTAACTTTTTTATTTTTTAATTTTTATGTGTTTATTATTATTATTATTATTTTGTATAATAAAAATAAAATGTTTTTTTTCACTTTTATATACATTTTTATTTGGATGCAAGTTTGAAGTTTTGTAGAAAGAAGACACACCTCATTCTTTTTCAAGTAGGGTTTTTCTTCAATATTTATAAGTTTTATTATTTTTTACTCTTTATTTGGTTTCTTCATTTTTGGAATTTTTTTTCTTTTAAAATTATTTTACTATATTTCCCTTTCCTTATTTCATTTGTTTCCATTCCTTTTAAATAGTTATGCGTTTTTACTTTTTTGGTTTA
The DNA here is from genome assembly GCA_963921925.1 of Sphagnum tenellum. Taxonomy (NCBI): domain Eukaryota; kingdom Viridiplantae; phylum Streptophyta; class Sphagnopsida; order Sphagnales; family Sphagnaceae; genus Sphagnum; species Sphagnum tenellum. The sequence continues at coordinate 11,550,232 of OY998155.1, forward strand.
TGTTTGTTTCATGCTTTAATTTTTTCTATTTTTATTTTGTCTATTTTCATTTTAATTTTTTTAATGCATTTATTTATTTATTTATTCTATTTTCTTTAGAGAAGCTTCAGACACTTCATGCTGCTACAACCTTGTGCGCAAGAAAGTTGTGATGGAAATGAGTTCTGTTAGTATGATCTGCACACCAAGACATGCGAAAAAGACAGCAGCTGTCAGAAAGAATAGACTTTTATTCAACTCACAACATCAACAACCAACCCCAAGTTACAGTCCTTTATGTATTTGTCACTACAGATAGCTCCTGGAACATTTGGCTACCTATATAAAACCTTTTGAATGCTTCCGAGAAGTCTGCGACAGATACATACTGATATGCTTGCTATCTATCAGCCCAATATTGGGCTTGATCTTTCCTTGAGGTCACCTGCAAAACATCACCAATTCCCCCAAATCTTATAGAAACACTCTGGCTGCAGAGCCTAAAAAATTATACTCTTTTGATCAATGCAAAAGCCTTTGTATTACTACCCACAACCCATATAGTACTTTTTAATGCATAAATCGACAAAGAAATCCACTTGCCTCTTGTAAGAAATCAGCAACACCCTTCCGTTCAGGGCACTTGAAACCACAGGACTCAAAGAAGTCCATGGCATTCTCGCGGGGCCCATGATACACAATCTGACCTTCAGTCAGAATGATATCATCAAAAAGATCAAAGGTCTCTAGAACTGGTTGCAAGAGTGACATCAGGATGGTGCCTTCCAGCACTTTCACAAATTGCCTCAAACTGCTCACGATTGAGAAGGTTGTGGAGCTGTCCAGGCCTGTTGATATCTCATCCATTAACAATGCAGTTGTTGGACCCACAATCATTTCACCTATTGTCACTCGCTTCCTCTGCCCTCCAGAAATTCCTCTTTGCATCTCATCCCCTATCAATATATCTGCACACACATCCAAACCCAGAAGCTGCAAAAAAACACAAACCTTGAGGCACCTCCACAAGCACATGTGTCATCAAACTGCAGATCAGATCACAATAACAAAAACCAAAACTGCAGTCTTTTAGTTCAGTATCAAACAATGGAGCTATCTATCTATGTAAAGCAAAATTTCAACTCTGTTTTCAGAACTCTCAGCATTTGAGTCTTTCTGGCTATGGACAATTGTAATTGCAATTGCTGCAGAAAGGCAATAGTTTTGTATATGAACTTAGCAAAATCAACAACTGACCCTTAAGGTGTATTCGGTAGCCAAGTTTGTGTCGCCTCCTTCTATAGCTGTTGCCTGGCATCATCATCATCATCATTACACACAGTAGATGTGTTTTCTCAAGCCCCTATTACTGGACTTGGGTGTGAGATTAACACCTGAGATAAGAAAGAAGAAGACTGGAGAAAGAAAAAGTGGGTAACAACAAAGCATTCCTGGGAGCTGAATTCAGAAATCAGGGCACCGGAGGGAGGGAAGCATCTTTTTACTGACTGACCTTCATAAAAACATCGACATCTGCTTCTGGGCGAATGCCTACCTCTTTTTCTCTTCTGCTAATCTCTTCCAGCATCTCTGAGTACACCCATGCCCACCAAGAAAAACACCTCTGGGGGGTTCTAGGGCTGCCAAATTCTGCATCTGAATTGTGCAATTTTAGAACTTGCTGCTATTGCTGCTGCTGCTGATCAGGAAGCTGACTTGGCTCCAGGTCCTGCACTTTCCTTCTTGACAATTGCCAATAGAACCCCGTTGAGAGGCCCACGATAAAAATGATCACAAAACTAACTAAACTTGTAAACAAATCAGTCCCCATGCCTGTTGCTGATGATCTTGTGAGCTGCTTTGAGACCTAATGAGGTGGTGCGAGATTGTTGGGTGGTGTTTTCAAGCTCTGCAGTGTTGTTGCTCGTTGTTGCCCTCCTCCCTGTACCTTGGAGAGCATACCCAGCGTGAGTATAAGTAGCACGACCACAACAAACCACACATTCAAACCGGATTCTTTCTTCTCTCCACCAACAACCAACCAACCTGGAACACAAAATCCCAACACCCACTACTACAGCTAGAAATTGTATAACTATTGTGTCATTTTGACTCCTTGATTCTAACTTACGTGCTGCTAAAGGCAAGCCAATACTCATTCAAGTGGGATCCACAGTACTCTACACTGAAGGCAGTCTTCTGAAGTTGCTGGCTAAGCTCAACACAAATGAGATTAGTAATAATCTTCACCCAGAACCAATTCTTGTCGAGTTTAGAACATGATCAGGCCTTTCCTTAGTAGCTGGTCATGGTGTTTGAAGGCTCCTGACACACAACACTTGTTCAAGACCTTGTCAGGTTGTAGTGCAAACATGCAGAGAAGTTGAACATTGTACCTCAGGGTCTTGGAGATGCTTGAACTCTCACAGCTGGTAGGAAACTTTCCCATCACAGAGGACACGGCAATCTCTTCACAATCTATGGGTCCAGGCAATGATCCGTGAGGATTTTGTTGCATTTTACCTAGGACCCACTCACCCAAATGTCCAGACTGCAGTCCTGAATTTTATTGCATGCATGCTGCTCTCTATTATTGTTGCATGATCAGATGTGTTTTCCACGAAATATGTACACCTCGAGTGCATATGTTGTTTCTGAGACCTGTATGAAGCTGCAAAACCAGGTGTCAGACAGTTGCGTAAGACAAAACTGGGAGGTGTTGTAGTTGGAGTTGAAGTTTCTGGTTGCAGAATGACTATGATAGCCATAGTTCAAAAAGAGGCAAAATGCAACAAAAGCTCAAAGAAGCAGTGAGCATATCTAGAGGTGTGGATTGGAATTTGTGCGCCTGCCTTGTCAAGTTTCCTCCTGATATTGTAACACCTGAGGAGTTGAACAGAAAGACAGGTTCTGTGAATTGTATCAGAACAGGGATAATGTGGCTTTTTGTCTTTGCAGGCGCTATGGTACTGAGCTGCACTTCAGGCCTTTCCCTATCTCATACAGAAACAGAGGGAGTAAGAATAGTGCATTCAAAAGAAAAGGAAACCAAGTCAAAACCTACACTATACATGAGAAAAGTAATGAAGGATCAGATGATGTTTGAAGACAATGAGGAAGCAAAAAATAGACCCTTCTTGCCATCCAATTTCTTTCTTTCTTCCTTCCTCAGGAAAGATACACAGAATCTTGGAGCACATACCAAAGAGGAACGTGGTATTTGTTGTTTTGGCAGCCAGAGTGCCATATACACTTTGCACTCTGTTTCCTGGAAGTGTGACAGTCACCACAGCAATGCTGAAAATGTTTCCAAGCTGCAGAAAAGATGACACAGGGCACTTATTCATGAGGCATATCACCTCCTGACTCTGTCATAATCTTCTTCCTACTTAACATTCGGCCACATCCCTCTGGAAGATGATGGTACAAACATGATGAAACAACTATCTTTGAGACAAATTCTAAGAGAAAGACAATATCATTTGGTATTTCACTTCATTCTTGAAGACTCACAATGTACCCAAAATGCTGTATCCCAAAACTTCTTCGTTGAATTGAGGTTAGAACACCAGTGCTGACTTCAAGTATCTGCTGTATAGGTAACTGGTTGAGAGAAATCTAAGAAGATGATCAGATCAGCAACACTATTTGTGGCTTGGATTGTCCTTGACTGATTACTGATTAAAACTTGAGAATCTGGAATAGTTGTCCAGAGGTTGACAGAAGGAGCGCTTCTATCTGTTCACATAAAAAAGAACAAAACAAAACACTCACATACATGTAAAGCTTCTATATGTTCACATAAAAAAGAAGAGAACAAAACACTCACATACATGTAAAGACAGAGACATGTGGTAAACAAAAGCATGTGATCAGAGATCTACTTGCCTCAGTACCGAATTAGCCGAAGAGAAGAAGGATTGGAATCTTGCCTGAGCTTGGAACAGTACCAGCAACGGTTGTTGTGGGGGTCGTCATTGCGACGGCGGCAGCAACAGCAAGATTGACATCCGGTCTCCTTCCAGCTTGCTATGTTCCAAAGCATTGCGCATCTTTGCTTTGTTCATAGGCTGGGGGTCCTAATGGGTATACTGCTCCATAGAAGCAATCTCTCAGCCAAACGTTTTGCGGAAATCACGCTAGCCAAGCTTTGCGTGCGGACGTGCTGCACTATGAGATCACATGAACATGTGGAACGAGCAGTGATTGGAAGAATCTTCCAGGCACTGCCCAATTTTTGTCCACACAAACAGACAGACGAACAGACGAACACCATGTTTGCCTTAATATATAAGATTGTGTGATTGGTTTTGTAGATTTAGGTTTACCTTGTAACAATAGGCAGTCTTTAAAAAGTGAGGCTCGTGTTCATAGTAAACCTCTTATCTCATGGGCACCAAATGTCTCATGTCCTCCAACTCATCATGTTTCATCGAACCTCATAATTCCCATCACCTGTTTGCTTTATCATGCAACATCACAAACCACCCACTAGTTCCCCTCCCATTCTAACAAATCACACACCACATACTAGTTCCCCTACTAACCCCCAACATTTTGTATGAATGTGAGGCCCCAACTTTACACTTTCCCAAACCCATTCGATCATGCACAAGTAGGACATTTTCCCCATCTCACTTTTTTGGTCCTTACAATTGGCCATGATAAAACCCCCAAACTACCCCCATTTCTTCAACACATTTTTAATTTCCACTTAAAGTCTTTTGCCCCACCTGTGGGCACCAATTTACTATTCCAATGTTATCTCATCATCGACATTCATGTCAGACATTCAATTCATTTAATCCAAACTCTTGTGATCATCCTGACTCAATACCCTCTCTTGTTCCCACCCCACTTACATAAGCTTAGCCATGGGTTTCATCATTGAACATCCTTGTGTCTTTCATTTAAACCTTTGTCATCTTCGATTATACAACCACATCCCCACCACTTTACAAAGTGATGTACAAACGACATTTCGTTTTCCATTGGATAAGCTAACATAAGCCATGTATAATGTGGTGAATTGGCATTTGCTTTTCTGGCTACCCCAATGGTGTCTCGTTTTGCCCCCTTCATGGTGGGGTGACAAGCCATAAGAAAATGTGGATTTGATTCAAACATTTTTTGGTAGGTGATCAAGAAAACTTGTGAAAGGAGTTTTGATTACAAGCCCAGCCTTTAGTGGCTAATTTGAATTCAATCCCTCTTCCCTAACATGGTCCTCCAATTCACAAACGTTTACTCTACATTTTAATTATTGGGTGTGCAGGGGAATACTTTCGAATAACTCGCACTTTGGCACCACTTTCTCCTACACCCACATTTTTCTACACCACCTTAGCTCTCACCGCATTTCACCCAAAATCGAATGGCTACTTCCCACTTTCTTCAAAAATTACAAGCTAGACCAAGACCTCAAACTTTCTTCTGAATCCTTCAAGTTAGCATTCCAACACATGCCACATTTATCATCAAATGGTCCTTTTGGGATGGTTTTTGAACACCTTTGGGACAATTTCAATATTCCAAAATGTGGGTGCAGTTAATTAGTCCCCGTTCATAAAATGAATGAATTCATTATTTTCCAACTAATTTTCATTTACTAAGAGCAATGAATTTACTCGAAATATAATGAAATCACTTGGCATACATGTACACCTTTTATTATAATGTTTTCATCTAGAAGATTCAACAAGTGGGTTCCCTCAATTGTTTCAACTTTGTTCTCATATTACACAAGGTCACATACCACCCCAAATTGCACATGTCTTTAAAATTGCCCACCTCTTAGCCATGACCAAGCCTTTAAATAGAGTTCAACCCATTGTAGTGCAAAAAACATTATATCAACTCACAAGTTGCACTTTATGCCTTTAATTTTGTAATGTTTTTGCAATAGATGTCTTTTCACACCAATTTCAAGTTGCAAATAAGGGCAGTTGTGATGCAATAATCCACATTAAATGCACCTTGGACCTTCATATCAACTAAGTTGTTTTTCAACTAGAAGTGGTAAATGCTTTCAAATTGGTGTCAAAAGGGGTCATATTTCAAGAACTTCGTGCAACATGTGGGGACATCATGCAACCCAACACGAATGGATTTATTTCTTTGATCTTATGCAACTTAAGATTTGCCACCTCTAATGTAGCTCAAACCAAAGAAAGGAGGTTTTGCAACCAACACCCCACTAATCAATTCCTCCCTTTAATAAATGAAGTATTTGATTGTTTACACAAATGTGTTAATGTGTTTTTAAACAATTATGCTAATGCCATTTGGAGTTTTAAAGGGCTAGAGGGCCCTCATCTTTCTATCTTGGTCATTTTTCTTAGTAAAAAAATTCAAGCACATTACAAAGGATGCAAGCGTCCTCCATCTAAAGTCATGCGATAACCATAAAGTTAGTTATTTCCTAACTTCCACCCCTTTGGGACACACCTCCCATCACTGCAACCAACCTATTACAAGCCATTGGTTTTTGATATGGAAAAACACTAGGAGAAAAAAGGTGTTTTGTAACTGGTTTTACAATTCAATTTTTGAATTGTAGATAATATTTGCAATTCATTATATTTATATGCCATGAATGCTAACGAACAAGTTGCATGAATTCTAAAGTTATAATTCACTGTATATATAGTGCAACTCATTGTAACTCAATAACAACTCTATCAAAACAACACATTTTCAACTACTATGCAACTCCATTATAATACACCCATGATGTCATGATGACATCATTGATTGACACCCATCTATTAAAATCTAGCACATGGCATTATGAAAATTTTTGGACATAAAACATATTTTTTTCAAAATATTAATCTCCATCGTTCATTATGATTATTAATGATGGTTCGAGATTGTGACACATGGCATAATAAATATTTCCACATGGAATTAATTATATTTTTGAATAAATAAATATACATAAATATTTTAGTAGATAGGTAGGTCATATATAACCATAAGTAGGTAGGTTGGTAAATCTTAAAACCTACATACCTACATATTTACCTAGGACCTACCTACCTACCTACTTACTTACATAGGTAGGTAAGTAGGTAAGAAAAGATAAAACTAAGTGAACTAAAAATAAACATGAAATTATTATTTTTATTTTATGTTTTGTCTTTAGGTTAATCTTTTTTGAACTCATCCCCAAATGGCACTTTTATTTTGATGTGAAAATATGAAAGAACAAACCTTTTTTTATATAATTTGTAACATGGGATTCAAAGACAAAACATATGGGTTAAATCTTTTAGTTATTCCTTAATTGCAAATTAACTTACAATTGAATTGCAACTATAACACTTAGGCACTTAGGGTAGGCCAAATCCAAGGGGGAGACTCCATTGTTTCTAGCATCCAAAAAAAACTTGAACCCCTCCTATTGGCACATCTAGGGCACTAAAAATCGTCAAAAATGGAATGGAATTGATAAAATTATGGCCCCCCAAAGTAAAGGGGGTAAAAAACTCAAAAAACAAACCACCAAATGTTATAAAAGCTAGTTCATGAACACCAAAAATGATCCTTATATATTACCATGTTATTAAAATCTAAAAATGATTTATAGAATTTCAAATGGCGCTCCTACAACACATTAAATCATTTAAAATGAATGAAAAAAAAGAAAGTTATGAAGTTTGAAAGTAGGAGGGGTCCAGAGAGGAAAAAAGGAAAAAAATGTGTTTTGCAGTTGGAAAGCTTATTTCTCTTTTTATTATTTTCTCATTATTCCTTTTCCTTTACATTTTAAAGATGATTTCTAAAGTTTGAGGTAGTTTTCCCATGAAATTTTTAATCACTCAAAATGAAACACATATGAAGATATAAATAATTGATGAATATGTATTTCTATTAAGTTATAAATAACTACATTATATTTGTAACATAGTTGAATAATAAATACTTTAATAATGGTGCACTAGTGGTTATAATAATTGTATAAATGGGAATCGTAATTAAAAATTTATTACAAATGTATTTCATAATGGTTGGTGAAAATGTGGACACATGGCATGATTGCATGCGTGTGCATTGTGCTTAGTTACAACATAGTTATTGTTTTAATGGTACATTTACAATAATTTTAAAATAATTGCCAAATGCAATTATAATGCAACTCCTAAAAAAATCAACATATGGTTGATTACATATGTATGTACGATGTGTATAAATTACCATATAGAAAACCCATTTGCAGCTCATTTACAATTATAATATAATAAATTAATTTTTTGACATGATAATTTATTTATCAATACAAAGTATTTATAAGGGGATAATTCCACACTAGTTATAATACCCAAGAAATAGTTACACAATAGTTGTATATGAATTGTTTTTTAAGTTTTAGTTGTAAGGTAGTGTGGTTTCAACAGATGCAGTTTTTCATAATGAAATATGGCCAACTTGTTATAAGTAGTTAGTTTTGGACATGGAGAGATTTTGACATCTACTTTGGGCCAACTTGATGTCATGTAATTTTTCCCTTTTGCTTTTTCTTACTCCTAATTTATACATTTTCTTTATCTACAATGTGTTTTTTTAAAAACCTTTGTAGGGTTTCTACTATATTGTCCATTGTGCACTTCTTTGTTATCCATACTACAATCCAATAGGTTAGTGGTTTTTTTAATTTAGTTTTTCAAAAAATTGATTATATGAATAAAACAATGATGAGTGAAGTAAATTGAACTTATTTCATGGAAAAATCTTACCTTCAATGATACAAACCTTAAATGAGGTTTTTTAATGGATTGATGATTTAGCAATAGGCAATTCATCATTGTACAAGCATTGGATAATATTTATTTAATGGATGTATTCCCTTCCACACAAACTATAATGAACTAATGAAAGTATATTCTACTTTTGGATCTACCTTCAAAGGAATCTTTTAGTATCTCATTGTCATATCATATTTTAAGTTCAATATGTAGGTGTTGAAAAAAAACATAGATTTAGGCTAATGGCTAGTATTTCATACATTTCCTAATTTCAAAAAGTAAGCTTGTTTTCTTTCATTTTTGTACAAGTTTCTTATAAATCTTCTTAGGGATGGATTATTATTGTAAGCAATATATTGATGGTTAATTTGACATCGTACATTAATACAAACATTGGTAGTCATAATGCATTATAACAAGTTTGGGGCACTACAACAAAGGGGTTGAATTTGTATCCTCATTTATATATTTCTTGAATGTGCCCTTCTCTATTTGTAAAACAAACTTATATAATGATCACCTCACTTTCATTTAATTAAAGCATCCCCATGAAGGTTTTCATAATGTTAAGTGCAATGCCATTGTGGATGAAGAAGGATGGGTATGGATTGGGGTTGGGTGATTTTAGGAATCGAGCAATAATTGTATCAATATTCAAATCAATTTTCACCCTACATCCCATTGGTTATCATTGGATCCCATACTTAAATTGAAAACTGAACACCTCAATTTTCATTAAGTTAAAAACCAAGCACCTTAGTTATCATCAAGTTAAGAATTTAACATTGTGAAAACCTAGCAGCACTCCCATAGCATTTTATATAATTTAAAATGAACAAAGGCTAAAGAAGTTATGAGCCCTCGGAGTAAGAAGGGCATAAATATATAAATAATATGTGTGTGTGTGTGTGTGTGTGTGTGTGTGTTGTGTTGTAACTTGGAAAAAAATCTTTTTTTTCTTTGTTTTATCTTTGAATTTTATTCCAAAAAAATTAATCATTCTTAATTTTAATTGGGAAATTGGATTTTAAAATCAATTTTTTAATATTAAAAATGTTGATATCTAGTTGTGAGAACCCACCTTTGAAAATCAATCATTTTCACATTTATGAAAACCATTTTCATGAGATTTCAATGGATTTATTACATATAAAAAAAATTGAAACCATTGCCAATTCTTTTTAATGAAAAAAATACATAACTCAAAATATTTGGATTAGTTCTTAAATTATGTCTCCTAAACCAAAATTGGCAATTTTTTGCAAAAATGGAAATCGCCCAACATTGGTATGGATGTCCACCCCACCTTAACTACAACCACAAGGATCTTTAACCAAGGTTAATAATAACCAAAATATGAGTAGAGTGTTATACTCAAGTCTAGATAATGGATCATGACAATATGTTAATAGTTTTCAATATCATATTATATTTGGTCAAAAAGATGAACTATTTTTTTTATGTGCTTGGAAGATTTCAAATAACATGGCAAAAGGTTGACATAATAATAAACAATTCATGGCCTACAGTTTGGATAATATACCAAAAAAGAGGGCCATGTGTGAAAGTGAAGTAAGATTTGAACCTCCTATGCATATCATTTTGTTGGCCTTGCTTACCAAGGCAAGGGTGCTGTGTTTAGATTCATTATAGAGTATAGTAGCTTAAAGGATTTTGGCCCTTATGTAGTAGGTTTATTTTTATACAAGGATTTTTGAAAGATGATATTTTGGCTTGTTTTGAAACTTGAGATTAATTATAGAGATATAATATCTTGAAGGATTTCTTTTAGAGTATTTTTTTAAAAGATTATATTTTTTCATGGTGAAATATTTGAATTTCCATAATTTTCTTTTGCCTTAAGATATTTTTAAACATAAAATAACCCTAAAAAGGAATAAAAATACATAATTAAAAAAATACGTAATCTAAAAAAATGAAAAATAAACCTTAAAAAATACAAAAACAACCAATAAATAAATAAATAAATAATTTAAACCTACATAATGAAGCAATGTAAAAAAAGCTTTTAAAAGTAAATGTTGTGGCAATAAAAAAAAATTGCAATCTACACCTACAGAAAAAAATTTGCAAATGAGAAAACAAGAATTTTTGTAAAAAAAAAAGTAAAAATAACAAAATTGTAGATTTTTAAAAATAATAATACATTTGCCTAGTTGGAGGATAAAGCGAACCATCTTTTTTTGCACTTTACAACATAAACAAAAACAACATTTCAATAAAAAATTTAATCAAATTTTTATTTTTAGATAGATTTGCTATAGACTTTTCAATATCATAATTTTGGTACTTTTGTTGATTGTTGAAGGCATTCGAGGCCCAAAGTTCAACATGTTTGTTGATTCCACGGCTATCTTTATTGACATTATCCAACTTTGTTTCATTTGTTTAAAAAATTTGTCATTAAAAGAAAAATGGGGTTTTGCAACCAACTTTTGTTACTATTTTTTGTCCAAGGCAACTAATATTTTAGTTGCATGCTCCAAAAATTAGTCACCTTTGACAAAAATAGTCACATTGGAAACTCACCAATAGTTACAGTGTGTGGTTTTGTAGAAAACTCACCAACGTAATAGGAATTGTAGTCTCGGACAAGAGATGCATCACATTCAAATGTTGTTGCAATAACCTCAAGGATAGGACAAAAGTTTTGACCAACATTAGCATTATGGATAGGACAAGAGGTTTAACCAACAACAACATCAAGGCTAAAACAAGAGGTTTGACCAATAGTGACAATGGGACAAGTGGTTTGAAAAATAATAAAACTAAGACAATAAAACTAATTGACAACATTATTAGTAGAAGCTTGAACTTTAAATAAACCAACAGACTCAGAAAGTAAGTCGTAATCATGAAGTTCCAAAGGAGCTGCAACATTTGAAAAGTTTTCAAATGAAAAAGGATCAAAATCAAACAACTTCAAATACACATCTGATCCATCATCACACCACACAATTTTGGGGGTACTACATTGATTGGTAGGACTAAATGTAGAAATAGGAATACAAGCTTCAAAAATGTTTTCAAATTTCCTTTTCACATGACACAATTGGTTCAACTATCTAGTAGATAGTTTAAGCTTGTATTCACCATAGACTCCATCAAAGCTATCATCTTTAAAACAAATCTTCTTCGAAGCAACTTGGTAAATCACCATTAGAAAAAAATAAAAAATGGAGATGAAAGGAACGTTAAAATTTTAATGAAGAAATGTAAACAATTTAAGAATGATAAAGTCAAAATAAAATGAAAGATTACAATTTACAATGTGTTGAAAAAAAAGGGAGGATCCTTGGCCATGGCTACCATTTTAAACAATAATAATGCCACATAAAGGAAGAAAAAGATTGATGGCCAATGAAGCTTTGCACAACCCTAGCAACCTCAAAGTGGAAAAGAAAGTCATGTATTGAGAGTGATGTGAAACAAGAACACCAAAAGAAAGAAGGCATGGGTGATCAAGATCCTTACAAAACATAGAGAACAAGCTGCAAAAAAATCATTAAATTTTTTTTACAAATCAAATGAAAATGCTTTGAAAGTTTAAATTAGTAAGAAGGAGAGGACAATGAAGGTAATGAAGATGCTTCAAAAGCTTGAATCAATAAGAAGGAAAGGACAATTTTATTTTAAAAAATTATGAAAGCTTGGATTACCAAGAAGGATAGGACAATAAATTAATGAAGATGAACTAAAAGCTTATATCAACAAGAAGGAAAGGAGAATAAAGAAAAATAAAAATGTTTTAAAAGTTTGGATCACTAAGGAGACTCAAAAGGATAACAAATTAATGAAGATGTTTTGAAAGCTTAGATTAGCAAGAAAGAGAGGATAACAAAAATAAATGAAGATGTGAGCATGCTTGCATAAGGAAGAAGAAGGAAAAAACAAAGAAAATGAAAATACACATAAAAAACAGATGGAGACAAAAAGTGATGGTGCAAAAAGAAAAGGACAAGATGGTTGCACATAAATAAGAGGCATTTAGAAAGGAAAAAAACCTAAAGAAAACCTAAAGCTAGCTAAATAATGACTTTTAAAAATTATAGAACTTCACATCTTGGAAGGTCTTGAGACCTTATAAATCATCTCGTGTAAACAAGAATGTGGATCATTGGTATGTCTCCTAATGGAGTTTCTTAAAAAAATCTAAAATCAAAGCTACAAATGGTCATATCACCATGCTAATTAAGTACATCTCCACACGTTAGCCAAAATTCTTTGAGTGAAAAAGTTATTTAAGAAAAAACATAATAAGAAAATAAAAGCAACAATTGATTTACACAATGTTGAATCTAAGAAAAGATATTGTAGTACTTTGGCAAGTTCGGCAACAACTTGCCAAATAATTAATATATTCAAGGAAGTTTTATTAATAATTTATTTTTTATTTTGAAATTTTGAACATGTACAAAGGAAATATAAGAAAACTACTTTCACCACCAAATGTTTTCAATTGTCTTCCTAGTTGGATTGTCCTCACGAACGTGTACTCTATAAGAGAAGGTCAAGGTTCAAATCTGACTATACATTTTGAATTTTTTGACATAAGAAGCTTTTTATAAAAAAAAATCGACAAATTAAAAATAATTTAATCTATGCCAAAGTACCAAAGTACTACGACATTTACACTTTTGCTCATCCCAATAATCAACAAATGTGTACCTTCTATTTGAATATTTAAAAAAATGCGTATGTCACAACATCCATTTGAACACAAATCTTAAAAGATGAATGATCACAAAAGTGTGTGAAAAAAAGGCCCTATGAAGAACTTGCAATCTTTGGAACCAAAACTTTCAAAATTAAAAACCCTAACAACTTCTTCATATAATCTTCAAAACAATTATCACAATTTTAGATTTGAACTCTAAAGTTTATAAAACAATAAAAATAGTGCCACCACATTAACACAAGATTCCATATCTAAATCATCATCCATCATGATAGGGAAACTTTTCGATCAAACCTTAACAAGCCTTTGTGTGAATACACCTTCTTATGTTAATTATCATCAATCATTATGGTAGTTATATTAAAAAAGAAGTGCATTTCTTTTTAACAATTATTTAAATGTTAAGGGCCCTACCATTAGAGACCTTACCATCGAATGAAAAGCCAACTTTAATTGAACTTTTGTTTTGAATTGACTAACTTGCTTGGAAGTCCTTCAAACATTATGATTCTTTTAACAAATGATAAAATGAACTTTTAAACAACTTGGGATAGGTTATTATGGATTTCATTTTAGTGAATTGTATAATGAGCACCATACAAAATGATTCAAATTTCAAATGGATTATTGGGTGGAATTTGTATTGAAGTCATTGTATTGAACTTATCAAAACATTACCAACCTTGCTATTGATTTTATCAATCATGCATCCAACAAAAACATAAATTAACCACAAACATGCCCCCAAATTTTTTTCTTATTGTGATAAAATCTATTATATAATTACAACATGGTGTGTGTGTGTGTCTGTCCGTCTTTTACTTATCTTTTACTTATTTCTTTTTCTTTGACGTCATTTCGCTTTCATTACCTCTCTGCCGTAATCCCATTGGCTCCCGTTCCCTGTGGACTGTTTTGGGGGGTGGGGGAAGGGAGAGCCCGGTGAAGCACGGGGCGGGGGGGGGCTAGCACGGGCTGGGAAGGACCGGGCGGGGCAGGGCAGGGGAGGGCAGGGGAGGGCAGTGGGGGGGGGGGGGGGGGAGGGCAAGGGGGGACCTGTATCTAATCAAACAAAAATACAATTTTTTAAAAAAATTATTTTCATTATAGAACATATTAAAAAAACTATAATCTTTTTTAAAAGCAAAAAGAAAATAAATAAATACATAAATATATAAAAACAAAAAAATGAAGATAGACAAAATAAGAATAAAAAAAATAAAAACATGAAACAAATAAAAAACTATAAAAAAAGAATGGAAACAAATGAAACAAGGAAAGGGAAATATAATAAAATAATTTTAAGAGAAAAAATTCCAAAAATGAAAAAACCAAATAAAGAGTAAAAAATAAGAAAAGCCCTACTTGAAAAAAAATGAGGTGTGTCTTCTTTCTCCAAACTTCAAACTTGCATCCAAATAAATATATATATAAAACAATAATAAAAATAGAAAATACATAAAAATAAAAATAAAAAAGTTAAAAGTTTCTAAAACATGAACCAAGGTGGCCGAAGGCCACAAGCACCCACTAGTAAAAATAAAATGTTGATTCAAAAACATTGTTGATGATCTATTTTGGTGACCTTTTTGCACCATAGCTTTATTATACCAATAATGTAATGTACCAATTAAAGAGAAAAGAACCTCACCATTTACAACCAAATTTTTTAAATGCTTGAAAGGGTGTTGGAAAAATTACCACCATCTTTTTTAACCACTATACATAAATTAAAATATTTGGTATTCATTCCACATATTCCTCCTATGTATTTAAGTTGCTAATTGAATATTATATGAATGTTTCAAAAATTGTATTTACATATGACCTTGATTTGTTTTCTTTTAATGTTTTTTTGTTTACAAAGGTCAAATATGTTTTCTTATTCCACGATATACCACCATCTCTTTAAAAACATCCAATATTATGCTCTTGTACAACATTTAAGGTTCATATTTGTATTTTATGCCTTTTTTATTACTTATTGTGTGAGTTTTGAAAGTTACATATTGACAAACATAATACCAAACTTGCCACCACTACAGTTTGACATTAAATAACATCCTTTAAAAAAGCCAAAAATCTAAATCTAAAACATTATTGTTGAATCAAAGGAGAATCAAACCCCCAAACATCCACCAAGTTAGTAGCAATCTCAATGACTAGGCTACAACTAGGTATGCATTGTAAAATATGACTACACCTTTTGTACTTACCATTAATTGTCCAAATTTTTGGAACATTAAAAATGGGGTTGCCAAACCTTTTTTATTGGAAAAAAAAATCGACTGAAATTGTCAAATGTGAGTGGTCTAAATTACATTTTTATTTTCTTGTTGAAGTTCAAAATCAGCTCGCCTTCAACACACATTTTAGCTTAAAACTATAATCAGATTTCTTTCAAACAGCTTGAATGTTACTATCTAACTTTGATTCAAGTTTTCACAATTTTCATTGCAAATCTATCGACCTTTTCTCCATCAATTTTCCAAATTGTTGTTGTTCATTGAACTACATTTTTCATGTAATCCAAAGTTTACTTTGCAACAATCATTAGAAAAAAAAATCAATTCTTTTTTTGTTCATCACATGAATTAATTGTGATTATTTTCGCAATTCAATACGCATCTATCTAAACTTTTGGTTTTTTTTTAAAACAAAAAAACAACTTGATTATTCTATATCATTCACTTGAAATAAATTTATCCAAATAATTGAATTATATGGGCTTGCAAGCAATTCTGCCAATCTCTTTACATTTTGTAAAGCCCTGAAACAAGAGGAGTACTAGAGTATTAGGCTAGTGCTAAAATAGAGGAGACATATTACACCTACTCTTTAAGAGCAAGAGGGATCTTTGGCATTTATATGTGTAAGATCCATCTCTCAACAAGTAGGTGTAAGACTACTCCCCCTCCTCAACCTAATAAACTACATATGCTTTAAGTTCATGATAACAACATATGCCTTGTGCTTTGGGGATTGTGAAATGCCTTGAGCAGATAAAGGACAATCCAGGGAGAAAGGCCTATCTGTGGGGCTCTTAAAAACAGCACTACTTCATGTTAACATAGTCAATGTAGGTTTCTTCTGAGTGCCCTAGGTGATAGAACAACACAAAGGAAGCTCAGAAATGCATCCAGAAATCTCTGACACTAACAAGGACCATGCACATATCAATACTTTCAAAACACTTTGCACAAATCACAAACCTGGTGCTTGCCAAACAAAAATCAGTAGAACTCTGCTTAAACCAGAGAATATTACATCCACAGCCTCACACCAGATCCAAATCTCTTTGACTTCTACTTTGAAGTAAAATGAAGATAAAATTCCCATTAAATCCATCAGCCTCCCAGTATTTAAGCTACCCTGCATTCATTACACATCAGGATTCATTAGAAACCACTCTCTTTACAATGGTTGGTCAATTAGAACTCAAAACTGACACACCACATAATACAAGGAAAAAGAGTCAGGAAAGTCATGAGAGTTGCATCAAAATAAATAGAGAATTACCACTAGACTCTACTAAACAAGCATGTCATGGGAATGAAAACAAAGCAGTAAAGTGTTCCCTTCAGATATTTGATGCAGTATTCAACTTACTGCTCAGATGCGGCTTGGATACATGAACACCCTGACTTTTGCACCCTGTCACAATACCCGCAAATTTGGCAGAATCTGAGATTTGGAACCAAATACTTCAAGTTAACCTGCATATTATTCTGGCTGAGAACACATGTAAAGTACCTGCAGCTACTCATGTTGAGAATTCCTGAAGGAATAAAGAATGGTACAATTGAGGGTGAAATGCAATTAAATACCAGGGAAGCAGGAGGAAGATTTTTGCGGAATCTAGCCCGGACCACTCCACTGTTACCATGAGGTCGGGCCACCTTGCCCCAGGTGCATCGGTAGAGTGATCCATTCTTCCTGGTCTTAGCCTTATACACATAAGCCAGCCTCTTTCCTAGATACCAGTTGACTTCTTCAGGTGTATTAACACCTTCGATTTGGAGCAATGATGTTGTTGGATATTGGTTGGATTTCGACCTGCAGAGGCACCAAATCCAAAGATTCAGCAACAAAATCAATGGTACTTGACAGAAAAGAAAAGAAAAAAAACCTGTTTGAAAATGCTGGTGAGTTTGAGAATATTGCTGATCTATAAAACAAATCACAACACATGCAACACACATATACCTCTTGTATCCAAGGATAGTTGCCCGCACGTACAACCTGCACAAAACAAGTTGAATAAAGGATTTCAAAAGACCTGGAGACGAGCAGTGCAGGTGAACCAATAAAACTGAAGGAAAGATGCCTGCGCTATAGGCGTGGTCTTACCAATAAGTGCATGTTCCATATGCCTTTCAAAACGATACACTACCAGAAACCCTAGAGAAGTACCTGACCTAACCACGAGGCAGTTGCAAAAGAGCTACTGCTACAACAAATTCCTGTTTTTCCTTTTTTGTAGCAGTTTTCATATTATCAGAGGCCGCCTTGTATGCAACAAGGACAGCAATAGGAAGCAAAGAGAAAAATATCTGGAATAAAAGACCGAACGGTCGATACCTACGAAGAGGAGCCATATAAAAGGGAGACATCAGTTATCAGCACATAAGAAACCTACTGACAAACGAAGAATCTGCAAAAAAGAAAAGAAAAGAAAAGAAAGCCATGTCGCAGAATGAAAGAATTACTTACTGCTACAGACCTGCTTCAAATTCCGCAAGATGCCAAAAACAGAGACAACACATTTGAAGAACAGACACGAAATATAAGGCATATAGGTTTCAAAGGAAAGACAAACACATATACGAAGCAGAAAACCAAAATAACTCCCAGAAACAAATCGACAGGGAGACCGAGAGAGTTAGGGAAGCAGATGCAAGAGAAAGGACTGATGCGTGAAGGCTGTTACCTGACGCGCTCGCCTTTGTTCGCCACCATGACTGCGTGAATGGAAGAAGCAGAAGCTCTTGGATCACCAAGCTGCGCTGCCGTCGTCTCTCCTCTTGTCTTCTCTTAGAGGCGCTCTTCGCTGGTTTACTGCGACGCAAAAGACAGCGCGCACCGCAGGCGCTGGATTTAGGGTTTCCGCGAGCTCCAGTGGGGAACCTTTGATAACCACCAAAAGAACGGTCTCTTCTTCTCCTGGGAACTTTGGGAACGTTTGCAAAACTTCCTTGAATTTATCTTCCTTGTAATATGAAATTTATTTTCCTTGGCAGGCTTCTACACTACCAAATTCGTTTTTTTTCAAAAATTTTGATTTTTAAAAAAAATTGAAGGAAAATATTGAATCTAAAAGAGTATTTTATTTTTCAAAATGAGAAGTCCAAACTTGATTAATTATTTCAAAAACATGTGTCAAAGGTGCCTAGGTACTACAATAATCCCAACATAAGTTTGCATATATATATATATATGGTTCATGATGTTTTGGAAATTTAGTTGCATTTGGGGTTTATGATATTGGGATTGTTATTGTTTTAAGTCTAAATGAAATATTGATTACATGTGTTAGTATGAAAACATTATAACATGAATTTTATGTTTGTTGCATGACATTTCTATATGTGTATTTTTAAGTGTTTGATATTGATTAAATTAGTATTAATATTTTTAAAAATTATTGGTGTATTTGAATTGTATGTTGTGCAATGTGGACTAGGAGCGGGTGCATATATTTTGATTAAAGTGTAATGATTGTTTTTATAATGAAAATGTGTTAAAGGTTATTGATAAATGTGTATTTAACATAACCTTAAACTTGGACATGTGACCAAAGACGAATCAAAATAAAATATGAACCAAAAATAAGTTGAGGCAAGGATGGTCAACATTGTGTGCTATGGTTGATGCCTACAACTATTGTTTTTCACACACATAAATCAAATGACATAAAACCACCACCTAAATGGCACATCGCATCCAAACCAAAACGTTATTCATTTACAACAAATAGGAATAGCTTATAACAACACAAAACATTTGTTCCAAAAATTTCAACAAAACTACATAAACACAAAAAACTACAAACATACAACCTTGTGTGCTTTGAAATCTCAAATAATCACAAAATGATTTGACATCACATATGAAAAGATGATATCTCAAACATGAAATAACTTGAACCCTATTCACATTTTTCATGTTCCAAACTAATCTCCTACTAATCACAACCCATTAAACTAACTCAATTTGATTTAATTAGATACATAACAAAAAATGTCTCACATGTGTCATGCACTACCATGTCAACACTTTCAATCATCATTGTCCACACATATAAAACAAATGACATAAAATCACCTAAAATGACGCATCATAATTAAACCAACCCCTTCCCCCCTATCTAGAGCTAAAATCCTTTTAAACCATATAATAATGTAAAAGCTATGTAAATCCGTCAAGAATGAATATTTCAATTCCAAGGTGAGGTGACATGTAAGTTGGGTGTAAATGTTAATCCCATCAATAGTCATGTAACTGCAATCCCCCAAATCTTTAACCCAATGTGAATCATCATGGAAGAAAATTTAAGATATTATTTATTATTTAATTATAAAAATAAATTTATAGGCATGGAAAGTAAAACCATTTTCCAATTAGTACTTCACCGAAAGGTGACATAAGACATCCCATATGCCAATCTCTAGAACAATGATCACATGTCAATATAATGGTTACGCTTATAGATTGCTCACACAACATAATCCAACAAAAACAATAATAAAAAATGAATCGTTCCATTTTCAATTTTTTATCAATTCAAAAAAGGGCAAAAGGCTTCATTCACAAACCAAAAATATACATATTTTAATGGATTTTTCCATGTACACTAACAATGTCATTACACATGTGTATCCACTAATGCATAAGTTTTTTTTTATTACCAATATGACATATTTTGCACCCATTGAAGTATTAATGTGTTTCAAATGCAATATCTTGAAATGAAACATTTCCATGTACATACAAAAGAACATTGCACAAAAAATGGGTTAGATCGCCATTATTTTGTATAAATCTATCTATGGGTTTTAGGCTATAAATGAAGATAATCTTAAATGATATGCAAAATAATATTAAGACATGTGGCAACACATCATTTGCCTTCAATTGTGATCAAAATAGTTGCATGTTAGTCACATGTCACAATACGTATTGATGTGCTCTCAAATGTGAGTCTAAGGTGAAATAATGGAGGAGTAGGGAGTTGAAGACACGCTCCCTGGCTCGCAGCACTTTAAAGGTAGAGGGGCGTGCTAGAGCTCCAAG
Source organism: Sphagnum tenellum (assembly GCA_963921925.1). Classification (NCBI taxonomy): domain Eukaryota; kingdom Viridiplantae; phylum Streptophyta; class Sphagnopsida; order Sphagnales; family Sphagnaceae; genus Sphagnum; species Sphagnum tenellum. The sequence continues at coordinate 11,570,950 of OY998155.1, forward strand.
ATGGGACTAGGAAGAATGACAAGCACTTATTCACTCACACAGACCTGCACAAAACCAAACAACAAGTTGTTTAATGCACAGCTACAGCATTTTTGGTGTTAGAACAAACCTTGAGCAAACTCGGATTCACAAGACTCACCACGGCCCGGACTTTGGAGAACCCACCACCTTCCCCTTTATAGTATACTCTATGCATTTCCGCAAGGCCCACATCCAAATGGCATTTTGTCTCGGGACTCCCAAGTGGGAGTCCCGAAATTCTCAAAGTCGAAACTTTCGCAACTTTGGGGCCCCATAACTTTGTATGAAGACGTTTGATTAAGATGAGGTCTAAGGAAAAGTTGTAGCCCTCATCAAAAGCTTTTCAATGGTATGTTTCATGAAACCTGAATGCAACAAAATTGGGTTGATTATCAACTTTTAGTGGTCGAGAGTCAAATTGCCAATTTGACTCCCAACCTTTTTTTTGGCCATAACATGTGTTTCAGATGTCCAAATGTGTCATGCAAGCCCATTTAAACAATTATGTTCCAAGAGATTTCCAATGGTATAAGGAACTCTTCAATCCATTGGGTTTTGACCTTTGCCATCGCTTTCTAAAAATTCGAAAGTTCATGAGTACTACAACTTCTGAAGTGAGAGCTCCTTTGGGAGTGTGAGGGTTTATTCCCTCACTCTTTCTTGCATTCTCAAAAGCATGAGATGTGACTATTGGGCTTCGTTTTAGCCCACTCCCCTTGCAAGCCTTTACAAACCCAAGGCTAGGGTTACAACATGTATATAATGGAATCAAAGGATGAAATGTATTTGTTGACTTTTTATTTCATACAATACCTTTTATCATTTACGACTAATTTATCACACGTGACTTGTCTTAGATGATTAAAAGGATTTTAGTTGCAAAATGACTAAAATTTAGTTGTAAAAACTAGTCAAAAATACATGTTTTTCTTCTAGTGTAACCAATAGTCAACTATAAGTTAATTGAAACTTAAGTGAAACTTAATTGAAACATAATTAGGAGTCAATTAGAAGCTAAGTAAAGTTAATTAGGATTTAACTAAAAGTTACTAGGTCCATTCATGGTTGGGGTACCAAATTTTTTTTTGAAAACCTTAAGGATTTTTTAAAACTATTTTTTACCAATTACATTTACATGAAACAAAAGTAAATGAGAAAAATTGAACAATCCAATATAAAATAATTCGTGTGTTAATGGTGATTTTTCACATTCATACATAATTTTGTATGATATTTGAGTTTAATGCCATAAATGCAAACATTCCCAAAAATTATCAAAATGAATTTTAATGGACAACCAAATATGTTTTTTAGTAAGATTAATTCCTACACATGTGACTTGCATCTAAAGCTAGACATTTTGAACCCATTGAACATTTTTTTTTTATCAAATGGTTTTAAAAATGAGTCTTTTACCTTATAGCCCTTTCTTTCAAAATTCCAAGATTTTGAAATTTTTGTATGATTTGGTTTTTCATCAAGTTCATCCAATGAACAAGTATTTTCATAGAAAAGGGCATGTTTTTGTTGTACAAAAAAATTGAAATCAATTGTATGATTTTATGCATTCCTTTTGATTACTTTAAAAAAAAACCTTTTGACACTTGATTACTTTTGTTAATAAGATTCAAAATGACATAATATCCAAATTATTCTAAAATATTTCTATTAATTTAAAAAGACATCATTTTATTTATTGACATACAACAATCCACTACAATTATATTATTATAAAATAAACAAAAATCCAAAGTTGCCTTTTGTAGTCCTTTTTTAGTTAAACATTTTTTTTGGTGCTGCAATCGTGAATGGACCCAACTAGGACTTAATTGGGAGTTAATTAAGATTTGACTTTGAGTTAAATTTTAATCAATTCAAATTTAACTCGACATCAACTAGAAGTTAATTGGGAATTAACTTAGACTTAATTATAACTTAATTAATATTTAACTCGAAATCAACTAAAAGTTAATTGGGAATTAACTTAGACTTAATTATAACTTAATTAATATTTAATTAAAGTGAATTAAGAGTCAACTAGAAGTGAATTATGAATTAAATGGAAATGAATTAAAACTTATTCAAAGTTAATTAAAAATAAATTGAAACTAAACTAAAAGTTAGATATCACAAATACCAATGCCTTGGAATTCATTCATTTGAATGTTCATGTATCAAATTTTAATTTAATTCCAAATCACTCTTAATTAACTTGAAGTTAAGTTTTAGTTCACTTCTATTTAACTCATGGTTCACTTTGAGTTAACTATTAGGTCATTCAAATTAAGTCTTAGTTAAATTTTAGTTAAATCCGAATTAACTCCCAGTTAATTCATAGTCAATTTCAAGCTGACTTCCATTTAACTCAAACTTAACTAAAATTAATTATTAGTTAATGTCAAGGACACGAAAAACCCATACGAACAAAGGTTAAAGGAAATTGTCTATGTGTAAATTCCAATCAAAAAACAAAACAAGAATATGTGATTCAAAAACAATAACACAAAAACTAAAAATAAAAACATGAAATGTGGAAGACCAACATGAAAATAAATATTTATTATGTTAACATATGCAAACATGAATATGAAAAGAACGCAACAAGGTTATGGTGCAAGATTGTGTTTAAGACAAATGTTGAACACATTAAAATAAATGAAGGGTCCTAATCCTATTTATACCCTTTTGGGGACTTAGCTCAAGGAAGTTATCCAAGGAGCCTTTTATATGTGCATCAAATAAGGAAGTTTCTTGAAAACCTTTCTAACTAAGAATCAACTATGAGTTAATTGAAAGTTAATTCATACTTAACTAGGAGTCAACTAAAAGTTAACTAAAATTTAACTAGCAGTTAACTAAAATGTAATTGGGAGTTCACTAAGATTTAATTGGGACTTAATTGAAAGTTAATTAAGATTAACTGAGATTTAACTGAAAGTTACCTAAAACTAATTGAGACATAACTAAAAGTTAATTAAATTTTAATTGAAAATTAATTAAGATTTAATTAACAATTATGGATTAACATTATGGATGAATTCCATCTATTGGAAGATGGTCTCTAATGTTTATATTTGTTACAGTTAAGTCATAGTTAATTTTAATTAACTTTTACTTAACTTTTAGTTAAGTCATAGTTAATTTTAATTAACTTTTACTTAACTTTTAGTTAAGTCTTAGTTAATTTTACTTATTTTTGGTCGACTTTTAATTAACTTTTAATTAAGTTTCAATTGACTTATATTCGATTATCAATTAGGAAGGTTCTCAAAAAGTTTTTAACTCAATGCACATGTAAAAACCTCCTTAAAAGCTTCCTTGGCATATAAGTAAAAGTAAAATCCATAAATTCTTTTAATTTATTCAACACCATTTTTAAGCACGACCTTACACCATAGCTTTATCATGTGGTTCTTAAGGTGGGAAGATTAGTATGGCATGAATGAATTTTTGAGCCCCATCGTTATTCACTTATCTACAATCGTTCAAATCCTTAGGCAAAAAAAATCATAATGGATAAAAACAGAGGAAATTTTTTAATTATATTTAACTATAGGAACAAATACCTAAATCTATGTTGATACATCAAAAGCAAAACCATTTCCAGTTGGTACTTCATCCAATGGAGGCATAAGACACACCATATGCCAACCTTTCAAACATTGATCACAAATTAACACAATAACGGCCTTCATAAATTTCCCACACAACATACAACATAATTCAATAAGGATTGGCACCAAGGATGGGTCAATTTGGTCACCAATATGAAAAGATGACATGATATGCAATTATACACATGATCTTTCCACATTTGATCATTTCATCTTCCAACAATAAAAACTTTAGAAGGTAATTGCACACCTTATATTCTCAAAATGATATGTCATGCAACCACATCCAAACATGATTCCAAGATAGGGAGTGATGTTTATTATAGATACATATAATCTCTTGGTTCAAACCTATGGACTTGAATATGATAACCATCCCCATGAATAATGGCATAATAAAAGGTATCACAATATAGAACGATTGCCATTTTCATTTAGCCATTAATATGTTAAAGCAAAGTTGTTTGTTGTTCACATGCATAAAGTCACACACTCGGATCATCTAAGTTCATTATTGTGAAAACATTTTGATGAATTAAGACTAGTAGTTTTAGGATCATGGTAAAAAAATAAGAAATATGGTGAAAATGATGTTAGAGAAGCTTATTGAGTGAACCCATACCCCATGATTAACCATGATATTTATTAATCCCAATTTCCATCATGGCTTTTTTGAAGCCCATATTTTCATAATTTTAATTTCATTATTTGCGGCACTTGTTCAATTAATTATCTTGCCTTTTGATGGTTTCATGAAGCTGTGCGATGAATTATTAATGATTTTTCACAAAACTTTTGAAATTCCCCATGGAAATTTGTGCCTTGGTAGTGAGCATTTCAATAAGAACACCAAACCTATTAATCATTATATTTAAAAATGCATATATAGTTCTTTCACTGTTGTAATCAAGCTCTAATTCTAGCCACTTGGAAAATTGTTCAATCATAACCAACATGCATTAGTTGGACTAAACCATTAAATTTAATGGGCTGACAAAATTCAAATTTCATCAATAACCAAACCCCATGATGGGCAATGGTTATAATTTAGGTGTGGTGCATTAAATGATGTTTGCACTTATCACACACCGTACACTAAATGCAAACTACTAAACTTGTAATTACATCCCCTACCACGACCATTGTGCCTAGAGTAAATTATTGTATGTCCATTGAACCTTAAAGTGATTCATGAACATGCCATACAAGCTCCTCATTGTTCGGGCTAAACACCACTATCATTTGTCCATCATTCTTCACCCATAAAAAGTAATTTGACCTTCCCATTTGAATCACTTAGCCATATGCATGACCCAATTGCACTCCTTGCAATTGGGTGTTATTCTAGTTGGAAGGTTTCATGCTTGTAAATACATAGTAGTAAATGTATTTTTATGTACATCCAGGGCACCATTGTTAGCAAGAGGGTTTGAATTGAGAGTAGGTTAAGGTGTAGACACTTGAATGGCAAGCAAAAACATGGGTCATCTTAAACCAGCTAGTTGACAAGCCAAGTATCATAAATATAAATATTTTAGTTTATAAGTAAGTGCATGCCATAATGTACCCCCAAAACACCATAAATATAAGTATGTTAGTTTATAAGTAGGTGCATGCCATAATATAACGTCAAAATATCATAATAAGGTGCAAATATACATGAAAAGACATGTTATCTTGGAACTACTTCCAAATCTACATCTTTGTGCTGTGAATTTCAATGGTACATCCTCCTTGTTGGAACTTGGGTTTTGACTAAACCCATTAACATTTTGATTGACCCTACCGATTCTATATGAATTATGTCAAAATTGTATTCATGTAAGATAAGGACCAATTTGGTCAATTTTCCAATTAACTAATTTGATTTCATCATAAATTTGAGTGGTAGGTGATTCGTAACCAAAGTAAATGGGTGAATGCAAGGTTAAAGGGTTAGAAAATGATGAATTTTGTCCTCCATATGAAATCCATACAAAGCTCATAAAAAGTTCAAATAGACTTGGTTATTATTTTCTAAGATGCCATTATTGTAATCTTTGACTAATAAATGTTCACCCACCCACAAATCCCACAAAACCTAAGTCAAATTTATATTAGAAGATGTTAATGCCATTTCATAATTTACAAGTCTTAAAAGGAAAACCCACAAAGTCCACATGAACAAAGCCCCATGCAAAGCTCCCCCACTTCCAACCATATGGACTTATGAACATATGCTCCATTTACAACAATCCAAAAGTCCATAACTATTAAATAATTAAGAATTTCAATGAAAAGGTTCTTCATATAAATTTATCATTTCATACTCCATCACATATAGAATCACTATAACAAATTTAGGATGAAAATCTCCATTTTGTGATTTTAAATCTTGAACAACTATTCATATTTTTGGATTTCAAATATTGATTATTATTAATGGATAAATTTTTCATCAACAAATAGTTATACTAATCTTTTCATAATAAAATTGATGGTCTGGATTCAAGTCCCATTCAATAGATCCAATGATATATTAATCACAATATGTATGGGAACAAGAGGTACCCAACAAAAAACACCATTGTGTTGCAAAAATGAACCAATTAACCTTACATTCACCCAAATGGGCTATTGTAAATATAACACCAAAATGATAAAACAATGCAAACATTTGCAAGGCACTACCTTTCATACAAGTTGTATTTTTCATTCGTTTTGTTGGATTGACTAATATATGCCACCTTGAATTTTCAATCGTCATCATCAAGTTGGGTAAGTGTATTTCTCAACCTTAATGTACTTTAATTAATGTGTTATTGAAAGGGTTGTCCTTGCATGTGTTATTGCCAAATGGGACTTGAAATGATACTCACCATCAATTCCTAGAAGGCCTACTTTATTATGTTTCATCTCGTATATATTCTTGGTCAATCATCATCAACTAGGTTAGAGGTTTAATAATATTGTTGAATCTTTTAACAAAATTTTGATAATAATTACACAAGCCCATAAAGATTTATAATTGGCCAACATTTGATGGTTAGAGAACCTATGACATGACTTCAAATTTGGCCTTTTGAACTAACAATCTACTAAGATAAATCATGTGATCAAGTTACTCCACTTGAGTTTCTAAAAATTGGCATTTGCTTGGATGCAACTAAAAATTATGTTGATGAAATCTTTCAATCACCTTTTGTAAGTGTTGTCTATGTTACCTTGGAATTGAATATATATATATATATGTATATATATATATATAGCACTTGACAAAACCAAAACTTGCCAACACCCAATACATGATTATTTGAATACAATAGAACACAAATGGGGTTTATCACTTTATTGTTTAGCATTTGACCCAACATGTGTAACAAAAGATGGTTAATGTACACAATATTGATTAGAATTTGTTCAAAAGAAAAAAATGTATGTATTTTTTGCATTATTTGATAGAAAACTCCAAGTTGATTTGGTTGTTGAAAAACAAATGGTTCAATTTAGAACATATGCATAATATCAACTAACAATTGCTTGTCTTGAACCTAATTGTGTAGAATTCTTAGTTGTCCAACCATTTAATACATTTTTTTTATGTTTACATTATTTAATTTTTTTAGTTAATCCAAACATTAACATTTCATATTTTGTTTGAATAAAGCCAATTAAAAAATAAATAAACATGAAAAATTCACAATGTTTTATCAAAGAAATTAAATTTTTTGTTTTATTTTAATGAACATGGAACAATGGTAACAAATGTTGGTGCAAAACTTATTGTAGCATTTTTGAAGGAAAATAAACATGAGAAGAAATTTTGATTGTAATTTATAAACCATAAAAATAAATAAATAAATAAATATTTCTTTCCATGTTAGAAGAAAATTAAAAAGAAATGCATTCAAATTTCCCCACTACAATAATTGGAGACTTCAAAATAAACATGTTAATGAAAACATCACAATTAAATTGTAGGGTTGATGGTTCATTGATAGAACTGTTTTTAAAACCTTGGGACTACAAAAGATCCTAGGTTGAAGCCCAATGGAATGTAGTTGAAACTCCTACAAACCTTTTGCCAATGAGCTTGACTTGAGGGTGCCAATGACTTGTGAAGGTTAGGTTTGCTATTGTGCATTAAAAATAAAAAATAAAATCACAATCATATCTTCACAAACCATTATGAACAAATATGATTTAAAACTTACTTTTACAACAACCTCAATGATTATGATCACAAATAAATCATATATAGAATGAATGTATTTACACAATAGTGTCAATATGGAACAACAAAACTTTATTGGATGAATCATAAACTAGCATATATTACATTCATATTAACCCGATTATGTTCCTTTGATTTGTGATAATGTTAAAGGAAAATTGTAATACACAAACGATTGATTTATGTGCAATATTTTATATTCAGTAGCATTTAAGAAATTAGATTATAAAATATTATAGAATGAATTTTCTAAACCTTGTGATGGATTGCAACGACAACAATTATTACATAATTCAAAATCCCAATGTAAAACCTTTTACAAATGATGACAAATAATCAAAACTAACAAGTATGTGGCAAAAAAAATACAAATTGAAATAAACAAAATAAAAAATTCAAATAATGTATATTTTAATCATGATAATAAAAAATCATGGACATAATGTCATGTTTCACATCACATATGACCAATGTCACATGTCACTTCATCTATTTGTTCCACAAAGGCAAGGCATACATGTTGATTTCATGCCTTCACTATTACAAAATGTGGGGAGCAGTTCACTAGTCCTTATTCGATGGACCAACGATTCCACTGAATCTTCAATAGGTCCTACTTAGTGGGACCAATGAAATTCACTCAAAATCCGGTGAAAACACTCGCAAATAACACATTTTGTTATAATGAAGGCATGAATCAACATGTATGCCATGAACATGTGATGGGTGGGGGTCATGTTAAATCCTTTAACAACATGTGATGGGGATGATCATGAGAAATTCTTTGTGGATTTTACATGAGTAAGAAAATGAGTTCAGAAGCAATTTACAAAAACCAGGAGGAGTTGAAGAAAGGGGGAAGAGGGTGATGATAAAGAGGGGGGAAATTGGGCATGTGGTGGTCCTCTGCCTGACCCCACCCACCCTCAGCTTCAAATGGTGATGAAGATTATGGGGTTGATAACTCCCCTTGACCCCCCCCAAAAAAAATAAAAAATAAACATTGGATGGTGGATACCATAGCCTAAGGTCAGCTTCTATTTTGAGAAAGCCAATAACTAATTTAAAGAAAAATCAATTCATTTATTATTATTTTTAAATTGAAATTTCTGGTTATCTAGAGTGGTCTACTACAACCACCATGTAGGTCATATGAGATGACCAATAAAATAAATAAATAAATAAATAAAAATAAAAAATAAAATAAAAGAAAAAGAAAAGAAAAGAAAAGAAAAGAAGAAACCACCCATTTTGGAGATTGAATTTTAGCAGGAAAGGGAAAAATAAAAAGAAAAAGAAGAAACCACCCATTTTGCAGATTGAATTTCAGCAGGAAGGGAAAAAAAAAAAAGAAAAAAAAAAGGGACTAAACTAACTAGTTCTCTCACCTAAATTTTGGTCCTCACAAGAGTTTCACACCCCCAGTTTTGGATTTTGCCTTACCTGTAGGCATCTTCATGTTGCTCATATTCTTTCATTAAATCAACGTCTTGTCAGATTAAGAATCCTGCAAAGCTTGTGAACTGATACCCAGTTTCGCTCATGTTATAGCTACAGACTCAAATTGGGGATGAAACAGGGATTACATGTTGAAACTAGGGACCAAAGACAGGGTGAATTTAAGGCTAATTAGATTAGTATGTAAAATCTTTGTGAACTGATGATACCCCAGTATCATCCAGTTTTGTCTCAGGTAACAGCTGCACAGTCAAATTGGGCATGAAACAGGGAGTACAGGGTCAAACTAGGGCCCAAAGACAGGGCGGATTTAAAGGATAATTCTGTTATTCTCCCAAAATCTCTGTGATAAGGACCCAGTTTTGCTGGTGTTACAGCTACACACTCAAATTGAGGATGAAACAGGGATTATCAGGTCAAACTAGGGACCAAAGACAGGATGACTTAAGGATAATTCTATAAATTTTGCAAAATCTTGGGAACTTGATAGGTACCCCAGTTTTGCTCACGTACAGCAGCAGCTACACACACAAATTGGGGATGAAACAGGGTTTATAGGGTCAAACTAGGGCCCAAAAGACAGGGCGACTTTAAGGATAATTCTATTATCTTCTTCGGGTGGGTGCAGATTTCTTTTGTTTTTTTGTTTTTGTTTTCTTCCTTGGAGTGATTTGCGAGAGTTTTCTGTTGGAAATCGTTTCTGAACAGATTGTATTTTCCAGTTTGTTTTCCCCGCAATAATCTGTTTTGATTTTCGGAGGATTTTATTGCGCAAAAAAAACAGGGAAAACAAATTCTCCTTCTTGTTGTGACGGAAGCTTACTTACCACCCACACAGTTCCATGTGGTTGTAGAGAGAGAGAAAGGGAGCGAGAGAGAGAGAGAGAGTTTGAGGATGAGATGATGATGATGATGAGGAAGAAGAAGAACCCATTCAGGGAACTCAGTAGGACTTGTTGCAAAGGAATAATTGCACTAGTCCGGTACTGATGAGCTCTCGATTGAGCTTACATCTTCTTCTGTAGTCACCACCAGTCCTTGAGAGTCGAGTCGAGCAAGCTGCAAAAGAAAAGCTTTCTTTGCAGTAGTGAACGATTTGTCAAGGCTTATTCGAGCAGTTTAAAAGGGCTTGGCTGGCTGGCTGGGAAATGAATTCACCATCTTTGGGTTCACAACGTCGTCAGCTCTTCATCCTCTGTTTTCTTTTTTGTCTTGAGAGACGTTTTGCGACAAATTTGCGTGCAATTCCGTGACTGAAGGAAAGAGGAAAGAGGAGAGGAGAGGAGTGGAGAAGGAGGCAGGAGGAAGAAGAGGAGGAGAAGGCGAAGGAGGAGAGTAAAAGAACTCGAATGGCGCCGCGTGCGGGACGAGCAAAGGCGCACAAGTCCAAAGGCGAGAAGAAAAAGAAGGAGGAGAAGAGTAAAAGAATTCTCGACTTCTTCTCCAAATTTTCTCCAATTATTGATTGATTTTAATTTTTCATTTTAATTTTTTGTTTTTGGGTGTCTTCAACCAACTTCTCTTCCAATCTTCTCCTCCAATTTTTTTTTTCTCTTGATCTCCTTCTCCAATTTCTCTCTTCAACATCTCCAGTTTTCTTTGATTTCTCTCCTCCTCTTCAGCTTCTTCAATTTCTGCTTAGCAATCTACTCAGCTCGACCATGCTTTCCAATCCATGCTTCCCCAATGCAAGAGGAAATGGGCATTGGAAAATTATCAATTTTCAAGCCTTATTTGTCTCTCCTCTTGTGTGGGGTTCAATTTCTAGAAGGATTGGTTTTGGTGTGTGTGTGTGTGTTTTTTGGGTATTGTTTTTGTGTAAATTGGAAATTTTTAAATTTTTTGGTGTTGCATCTTTTTTTTTCCTTCCACCAATTAAAAAATCAAAAACATTTGTAAACCGGGGTTTATAACTCTACAAACCACAATCCTTTTCCAATCCTAAACCTAGGTCCATTATGAAAGAACCTAACCTGCCTTGTTGAGGTGATTTAGTAGGAGTTAGTTAAGTCTTTTGTTGTAAATTTGCAAATGATAAAGTTAGAAAGACAAAGGCTCATTCTGTTGGAGTTTCTTTGTTTGTGTGATTTTGTTGCATTTGAGATGAGCAATGTCAGATTCACTTTGGGTGGGGTTTATTCTATTTTAATTTAGAAAAAATTGATTTTTTTTTTGTGTGGGGAAACATGATCTATGAAACCTTGTCTTATCACACAATGTAATATTGTCAAAGTCCTTCTTTAGTTTTTATTTATATTTATTTACTATTATTTTGTTTGGTTTGATTTGCATTTCTTTGATTTATTTTCCAACAATCGGAGGTTTCTTTTTCTCTCTTATGTGCAGTTTTCCCAGCAGTGCTCGACATTGTGGTCCTTCTTCCAGATGACAATAATAATCAGGTCATTTTGAAGGTAAGAAAATAAAGGCAAAAACTTTCCCTTCCCATAGTGTAGACAAATGCAGGAAATTATTTGGAGGTCTGAATACACTAAAAAAAGTTCTTACAGGTTTTTACGCTCTCGTGTACACCTCAAAAGCCTTTTGTTGGCCTTGCCTACCAAGGCAAGAAGGATATTGTGTTTAGATTCATTACAGAGTATAGTAGCTTAAGGGATTTTTATAGGCCCCTAGGTAATAATAATAGGTCTATTTTGATATGAGGATTTTCGATGATATTTTGGCTTGTGTTGAAACTTGAGATTAGTTATAGAGTTATAATAATATCTTGAAGGATTTTGAGAGGAGTTTTTTGAAGATTATATTTTTGCATGGTGAAATATTTTGAATTTCCATAATTCTTCTTTTGCCTTGAGATACTTTTTAATGTAAATGGCATGGCCACCATGTGACACAACCCTTGTTGTTCACAGGTTTTGATCATTGAGCTAGAAGGATGCGTAATGGGGCGTCCTCATGCGTGTCCTGATAATTCTTTGCCTTTAGTTAGCTCCTGCTGCTTCTTCCTCTGATCTTAAGAAATTTTGTGTGTGTGTGACTTGCAGGGGATAACAACAGACAGGATTCTGGATGTGCGCCGATTGCTAGCTGCACATGTGGAGACTTGCCATCTAACCAATATCTCCTTTCAACATGAGGCAAGAAGAAGAAAGCCCCTTCTCCCCCCCCCCCCAATACCTCCTCCTCTGGCACCATCAATCCACTTCATCAATTTCTTACATCCATCAGTTTTGCATGAATTTCTTCCCATGAGTTTTTAAATATTGAAGTCATGTAGACTTTTTAAAATTTTCTCTTCTTCTTCTTCTTCTTCTTCTTCTTCATCATCATCAACCTTCTTGCCCCATGTATTTTTCCTTCATCAACATCACAAAAGTTTCAATCCGACAAAAACTGGGTTTTCTATATGTTTAGTTTTTTTTTTCCCATTTGTCATTCTTTGGATTTTGGGTATAGAACCTCTTGAGAGTTTCTGTTGAATCACAGCACCACCCAGTTCAGTCTTTTCATCCTGTATACGAGACTGTGAGCAATCAGTCTCAATAACCCAATCAGCAAATCTAGATTGCTAGAAATCAGTTGGTGATGTGGAGATTTGTAGAAATCAACAAAAGAGTCAATCTCTGTCAAGCTCAAAGTGCTTACCTATTTGAGCTGCAGCAACTAGTATGGCATAATCACATCAAAGATGTTCTTTCTTACCTCAATTTTGGAAGAAATCTCTGAACTTGTTGCGATTCTCAATTTTTTGTTGTTGCTTATGGGTGGGCAAGCAGGTGCTACAGAGTCGATTGCACTTTGTCACTGCTAAATCACTTACACTTTAGTGGGTATCCCCTCCCTGATCTTGCTGAGCTCTCTGATCATGATTTTAACAGGTGCGGGGAAGCAGACTGCGAGACTCACTAGAGGTGGCTGGTCTAAAACCATGCACACTTACTCTGCAGCAAGGTCCATATACAATAATCCTTTTTCTTTGTGTTGTCTCTCTTTGTCATTCTCTCTCTCTCTCCCATCCCACCCAAGTCAGAAGCCATGATGATATACAATTCAAAAAAGAAGGGAAAAAAAGAGAAAAAAAGACATGGAAGAGGAAGCAAGCCTGGAGATGCAGCAGACACAAGAGTGTCCCCTTTCACTACTTCTCTTCAAGCTTTTGCCTCTTTTTTGTTTTAGCAGTTACAGAGTTTGCATTTTCCTTTTAGCATTGGAGCATGTAGCTGTGAGGAAGTAGAGCATGAAGATCTAACATTATGTTAGGTTGTATGGTGTGGTGTGGTGTGGGTGGTGGTGGTGGTGTTGTTGCTGTACAGAGGATTACACTGAGCCTTCAGCAATTGCTCATGTAAGAAGGCTTCTGGACATTGTCGCCTGTACAACTTTCTTTGGTCCCTCTGGCAAACAACTTGAACAACCCAAACAACCTGTCTCAAGCAGCAGCAGTGAGCTAACGAGGAGTCCATCAAGCCAGGCGATTAGCAGTGGTGAGGACAGGCCACAATCATTAGCAGCAGCAGCAGGAGTTCAGGAGGAAGAAATTATGATTAGGGATAGTGATGATGCAGCAGGAGTAGTGACAAGAAGAAGAAGAAGAAGAACCTCTGATGGCGGGGAGACGAAGAAGACCACCACCACCACTCCAGAGGTTGCAAAATCTGGGGTGGTAACAAAAGCTACCACTACGGAGAGGGGAGTTTTCAAAGGAAAACCAGAAGCTGCAGCTGCAATGGCAGCTGCAAAAGAAGCTACAGAGAAGGGAGACATGACGGGGATGTGCCCTCCCTCCAAACTGGGCCAATTTTACGAGTTTTTGTCCTTCTCACACTTGACACCACCAATTCAATGTGAGTGAACCCTAAAACCTTAAACCCTAAACCCTTCATCTGATGCAGTTTCTCTCAATTCTAATTCATGTAACTTGCCCATTGCAAAAATCTCCAGCAATGTGATAACTTGTGGGTCTAAAGGTGCATTCACACCTAATATTAAGTCAGTGTTAAGTGAAAATCTAGGTGGCATCTTAGGTGGCACCCAATGTTAAATGGGCGATTGTCTTAATTATTAAGTGAATGTTAACTTAACATAAAATTTTGGCAGTAAATAGGTTTAGGTCCTAAATGACTAGCTTCGTATTAGGGGACTTAATACTAGAGTCCTTAACACCAAGTGTGAGTGCACCCTTAAGGCTGATTTTTGGCTGGTATGAGGCAAGTATATAACTGGTATTGAAACTGATATAAAACTGGTTTGAGGCTCATTGATGATCTTACATCAGTGTGTATACCGGGGTTGGTACTGGTTACAAGGTTGGCATTACCTCGGGTCCATAACGGTTTGGAACTTGGTACTGGTACAAGGGTTGGTATTGCCTCAAGCCATACCAGCCTGGTAGGGTCTTTTTGCTGCTATTATTGGGAAGCCCCCAAAAAAAATCAAGGGATCTTATGTGTACTCACTCCTTCAGAGTCAAGTCAGAGGGATATTATGCCTACTTATAGGCGTAAGACCCCTCCATTGTTGTGTAAGTAAAAAAAATGATGTGTCAAAATCTGTCATCCTTTAAAAAAACCTCTGATCTTTACACAACAGAAAAGGGACCATTTTCTGCCCATTCTGTGTTTCCTGGTGCCTGGGAACTGGGTCCCCTACACTCATTCCCAACACCTTGAAATGCCAAATTGCCTCAAGAACTGGCCCTTCTCCTATACTAACAAGGTGTCCTTATATAAGGTGTGCCTTATTATTGCCATACCCTCAAACAACATAACCACCCTTGATGTGGCATGTCCATCCCTTACATAAAAAAACTGACATACTTTGAATCTGCTAACCCTAGGTCCTAGAGGCATGTTACAGATTTGCAAGGTGCCTTGCCTTAGGGTCAAGGAGGAAGATTCTGCTTCATAAAGGGGAAAACCTGTAAACATGGCAAAAAGGAAAAAAAAAAAAAAAAAAACTTAGGTCAGGTTTTAATAGGTTGAAAGATCAAAAGACATATGTCGGGTACAAAAAGAAGTAAAGCTTTTTTGTTGTTATGGTTGATTTTTGTCACCTACAAGGGTTTAGGGTTTTAGGGTTTGGGTTTTATGGGGTAGGTTGTTGCCATATTGGTTTGGTTGATTTTTTTTGCTTGCAATTTGGGTGTTGTGATATAAAGACCAGGAACCCTCCCCTCCCCCCCCCCCCAAAAAAAGGAGTTGCAGCTGAAAAATTCCCAGTTTGGGGGAATAAAAAGGAAATTTGAGCAAATTTTCTTTGTGTGGTGTGGTGGGGTGTTACTACTACCCCTGTGACATGTTTGCAAAGGGCTCAAAAACCTAATGATGTGAAAATTGCAGTTTTGAGGTGCTCACAGAAGCAGTCACCCAAACAAGAGGGTGACCTTTTCACATTTGTTGTAAGTGTTTTTTCTTCCTTCCTCCAAATTCTGTCAATTTATTTCATACATACATACATATATATATATGTTGATATACATCTGTCCATCCATACATAGTTTACATACTTTGGTAGCAATTTCTTTTGTGAAGAAGTTGTAGATGGGTCCACTCTTATTGTCGTATGTATGTATGTTATTAGCTTCATGCTTCAATGTTGAAATCTTGAAATTGTACATAATTTTTATCAAATAGAAATTTCATCATCAAAATATGATTTGAAAATATTTCATCTTATTTATACGTGCAATCAATGAAACCTTGAAAATTGCACATAAATTTTGTTGAATAAAAAATTTAATCATCAAAATTTCATTAGAAAATATTTCATCCTACCTACAGTTAAACATCAACTCCTCCTCTCGCTCATGGATCAAAATTTGTGTGTGTGTTGTTTTCACTTTTGGTTACAGGTGAAACTTTGTAATGGAAAGCTTGTCACGATTACAGCATGTGAGAAAGGATTCTACAGCTCCAGCAGACCATCCATTCATAGCCATTCACTCGTCACCTTGCTTTCTCGTCTCAGCAAAGCCTTTGCAGATGTGTGTGTCCCTCCCTCTCTCTACCCATCCAAACCTGAATTTCTGGTCACGAGGTCATTCTTTGCATATATAGTGTTGTACTCCTTTGCATTTGAAGAGTATTCTTTTCTTCACCTAATTATGAGAAGGGATGAATGCAAAGTTTTTTCTAATGTTGAATTTTTTTTTTTCAAAATAGTGGAAAAATATGAAGAAATGATGTTTTTGAAGGTTTTTTTTTCCTGTCAAATTTGGAAACAAATTTGGAAAAAAAAACTGCCAAAAATATTTTTAAAATTCCCAAAAAAAAATAAAAATCTACAATTTGGTCAGTTGTTGCCAATTGATGGCTAGATCCTTAGTTAGTGAATTATAACTGCCAATGATGCTATAGAGGAAACTAATAATTTAAAAAAAAGCATTAAATGAATGTCAATATATTTATATTTATATACCAATTAATTCAGTAAAAAAAATCGATAGGTATATAAAAATGAACATATCGAGATTTGATTTTCATCCTCATGGTGGCACTGTGTGTGGCAGGCTTATGATGAATTAATGAAAGGATTTTCCGAGCGCAACAAGGTACACTCTTTACAATGGAAAACTTTTAACATTTTTGAGCTTTTGATTCTTATATATATTTTCCACACTCTCTTATTACACAAGGGAGGTTTGAAAGTTTGAGAATCTCAAGGGTTTAGGGTTTAGAGAAAGAGAACTAACTCTCAAACTAACCTTAAACCCTAAACCTCCAAACCTCCAAACCTCCTTCTCAAACAATTTATTCATGTTATATATTTCCACCATTAAAGCTAAAACCCTAAACCCTAAACTTCCATTTAAAAAAACCAAGATAATTTTTTTTTTACGTAAATTTTTTGCCATTCTTTTTTGGTTCACATTCTTTTTTCGCCTTAAAATCCTTAGACCCTGAAATATACTGTATGGTCTGCCTTAAAACAGTTTTTTTGGGCAAATATACAGTATTGTGTGTTTTTTATACAGTGTATTCGTATCCTGGTGTGCATTATGCGGTTTGACAATATACCGTATTGTGGTGATTTTTATACAGTGTATGCGTATCCTGGTGTGCATTATGAGGTTTGAAAATGTACTGTATTGTGTGATTTTTATACAGTATGCGTATCTTGGTGTGCTTTATGAGGTTTGACGATGTACTGTATTGTGTGAATATTTATACAGTATGCGTATCTTGGTGTCCATTATGCGGGTTTGACAATCACCGTATCGTATTGGGTTTTATACAGTTTGGAAATCTACCGTATGGGTTTCGGGCAAATACATGGGTTGTGCCGCCGGCAGCAGCGGAGAGGCCGTCTGTGTTTCCTTCTCTTCCAGTCGAGGACGTTACTTGGGATGGCGATGGCGGAGGTCAGGCCGGTAGAAGAGACGCTCAATCTGGTCTCATCAGGCGGCCCTGGGCTCATGAATTCTCCCTCCTTGCTGCTATGCCTTGTGCCACTTCCGAGGAGCGCCAAATCCGTGATCACAAAGCTTTCCTCTTGCACAATATGTTCGTGGACGTTGCCGTTACGCAGGTTAGCTTGCTCGCAGAAATGCCATGCCCCAAACTCACAAACATTTGCATTATCATCGTCATGATGATGATGATGATGATGAGGAAGTTCATAGACATCACTTTATCCATTTGCTGATTTCTCCATCTCTGTCTCGATCGTTGATTCCTGATTTCTCAATCTCGGTCTCGTTGATTCCTGATTTCTCCATCACTGAATTGTCCACTGATTTCTATCACTTTCTCCATCACTTTCTGCATCAAAATTTCCATCAATTTCTCTATTACTTTCTCCATCGATTTCTCAACCATTTTCTCTATCACCATCATCATCATCATCATCAAGATTATAGACATCACGTTCTCCATCTGTTTTTCCATTACTGATTTTTCCATCTCTTTGTACATCACTAATTTCTCTGAATCTGTCTCCACTACTGATTTCTCCACTGATTTCTATCACTTTTCTCTATCCCTTTCTCCATCACTTTCTGCATCAAAATTTCCATCAATTTCTCCATCATTTTCTCTATCACTTTCTCCATGATTGGAGAGCTCATTGGTCACTTGAGACTTTGGTGTGACTTAGTCTGTGGGAATGACACAGCTCTGCTTCTTTTATTTGTGGTTGCATTTATTGACAGGCAAGTGAAGTCATCCAACATGTTGATATTAGAGTTTCACAAAAGGAACCGTCTGCAGGCGGCAGCAATAGTGCTGCTACAGATCTTCATGTGGAGAAAAGAGGTAACCTCAAGTTCACAGTGCATCGTGACATTGGTGATGCTAGCAAGAAGCTGGAAGTCAAAATTGATGCCAGTCAGGCTCTTGGGCTAAGTCCGCATCAACTAGCAGTGAAGAATCTGCTGAAGGGAGTCACTGCTGATGAGAGCACTACTGTACATGTAAAAGTTCTTATCCTCATTCCAACTTCCTTGTTTATTCTAAGGCTCTTTGGTAGTAGGGTCTATGCAATCAACAACAATTCTCCCACCATGAGTTCCAGATGTCCATGTCATGTATTTTTTGAAGTGCATACTCTTGCTGCACATAATGGAGTGATGATTTAGGGTTTTGTGCAATGATAGGATTCGGCAACTTTAGGTGTGGTGATTGTGCGCCACAAGGGGTACACTGTCCTTGTTGAAGCAGTCAGCTCTGATGTTGATGCGGGAGAGTTACCCAGTGAGGTAGTTGTTGAAGATCAGATTGAAGGAGGTGCCAATGCTCTCAATGTGAACAGGTACTGTAGCTTATCATCTCCAATCTGCTCATCTTCATTGTGAAATTCGGTGAAGGTTGTATAGGAATTATTGTTGTTGTTGTTTCTACCTCCAATTGATGCAGGTGTTTTTCTACTGGATGCATTGAAACTGAACATGTCATAAAGTTTGTTCAGTTTTCTCTGGATGCATCATCATGCATTGGTGCAAAGTGTGATGAGGTTGACACAGAAAGACACCACTCTTGTTGACATGTCTGCAGTCTTCGCACACTTCTGCACAGAAGTAGTACAAATGGGCAAGCACACTCATCCTCAGCAGCTGAAGAGTTGGAGATTGCTGAAGCTCAGATTCATGCAGTTCTGGAAGAGAGCCTGGCTAGACTAGATGAGGAGCATGACACACCAGAAGCCTTGTACATCCGATGGGAACTCGGAGCATGCTGGGTGCAGCATTTGCAAACCCAGGCAGGAGGAACTGAGAATGAAAAGGATGGATTGAAAAAAACTGAGAAAGTCCTGGAGCATGGCTCCTCGACAGTGAGTGAGAAAAATTTAAGTGCAAGAACTGGACTTCCGACACTCAAACCACTCAAGAAGAAGGAGCTTGATAGTTCATTGAAAACTTCAGGTACCATTATTATGCTTTAAGAGCATTGCATTGTGTTATGTCACCTTTTCAATGTTTTGGTTTTCAGATTGGTTGTTTGTCTTTCAGTCACACGAGGCATGTTGTGAAGACATGTTGACACATCCTCCTGCAGGGAGTCAGTCAGGTAAAGAAGATTCACAGAATCCAGAGAATCAATCAAAGGAAGATGAGCACACAGCACCAGTGGCACAACCATCCCTCATGGCACATCTTTCAGAAAGCACTTTCATGCGACTGAAGGATTCTGGGACTGGCCTACATTCCAAGGTTCTCTTGGTTCCATGACCTTGATAGATGTTGCATGTGCAAGGACCACCTAGATCAAGACTATCCTGTAGGTGATTGACAACACCAGCTATACATCATCAATAGGAATACATTGTGTGAAGGAATCCTGGATTTGAAAGTGTGATTTGCAGTCTTACTGTTTCTGGTACTGCTGTCTAGCCTTGCTTCATTGCGGACATCTACATTGGGGTCCTTGCAAGTTGTATTGCTAACCATGGAGGAATGTGATGCAATGATGGGTGATGACTATCCTGCAGACAATTAAAGAGCTAATGGATGGAGTGCAGCAGTACTACACTGATAATGCACTGCCTAAACTGGTTCGTCTCTCAGTGATCGACTCTTTGTTTACAGTGGAATTTCTGCAATCTGCTTGCCAATTCTGTCTCCATGACAAAATGCGTTACTCACAGCAACAGGAACAATGAGTGATGCTTTATGTTTGTTGAGCCAAATGCCAAGGTCACTGACTTCACACTGTGTGTTCCTCATCATGTGAATATGCAATGACAAAAGTGGAATCTGGTTTTGAGTACAGGTAGCAGATTTTGCATCACTGGAGCTCTCACCTGTGGATGGTCGTACACTAACAGACTTCATGCACACACGTGGTCTTCAGATGCGCTCCTTGGGCCAAGTGGTAGGTGTATTGTTATTTTGTTCAGCATACCTGATGATAATCCACCTCTCCCAAATTCTTATTCTTCCAGATGTCATTCTTCACCTCCTCCACAAAACACAGTTGCCTACCTGCAAATGCTTAGCTTTAGCTTTAGAATGATTTTAGAGCCCAGGATTTAGATTGAGAGAAGAAGATTTCTGGTGCAGGTGGTCAAGGTTGTGAGCCTCTTCTCAAGCAAGATGCTCTGTCGTCTTGCACTGATGCAACATTGACACAACTGGATCTGGACATTCCTGCTTTGTCCAATGTATGATTACTTTCCAAGATTGTTTACTATGGAGTTTTTTCCTTTTGAAATGGCAGGCAAAGCTGGCTGCGAAGTTACCTCATGTGCAGTCCCTATGTGTACATGAGATGGTAGTTCGGGCCTTTAAGCATGTTTTGCAAGCAGTTGTTGCATCTTGCAAGAATGCAGCAGATTTGCCTTTGAACATAGCTGCAGCTCTCAATGTGATGTTGGGCGCATCTCTCCTCAAGGAAGATTTGGAGAAAAGGCCGAGCTCTTCAAAGTACCTTATATGGAGATGGGTGGAGACTTTTGTGAACAAGCGTTTTGGGTGGAAACTTGCGGGTGAGGTGATATGTTCTGAACTCCGCAAGTATGCAATACTTCGGGGTCTGTGCCACAAGGTAAAAAGGAAATTGGATTTTTGAATCTCAAAACTCAATACAGATTGTAGAATTCTTGCAGCTAATTTGGTTCATCAACTTGCTTTTCTTGTCAACAGGTGGGAATTGAGATTGCTCCTCGTGATTATGATCTGGACACACCCACCCCATTCAGAACAGGTGACATCATCAGCATGATTCCTGTATACAAGGTAGAGAAAGTCTACGCTTTCTCAATATCACTAGAATAATACTGGCAGGAGTGTCTAGGGTTGCTTCCTTGTGAGTGTAGATTCTACACATTAGAAAAATTCTGGAAAAGTCTTGCATTCAGCATTTGATGATGATGGTGGCACCAGTTAATTCATCTTGGTGTGGTTGATCATCATTATACCATTTGTGAATTTTCCTTCTCTCTCATCTTGCCTGCAGCAAGTTGCATGCTCATCAGCAGATGGAAGGACATTGCTTGAGTCCTCCAAAACAGCACTGGATAAGGGGAAGCTTGAAGATGCTGTCACTTATGGGACTAAGGTATGATGAATGTCTTGAGCTAGCATGAAACAAATATTTCCTAAAATACTGAAGTTTAAACCTCATTTTGAGTTTGTGTGTAGATATTGACAAAGGAACAAATTCGTTCATTGGTTTTGAGGTATTTTCCAGTTGTGTAACTTAACATTTCAAACAAATGCATATTCCCCTTTAAACTCCTACTAAGATTGCACTCAGAGCTATTGTGTGCACTGGACTATGCAATCTCCACATGAAGTGCACAGAAATGATGTATTGCCTACACATTCTCTAATAGTTTTAACATGGTTGCAGGCCTTGGCGAAGCTGGTTGCAGTTTGTGGGCCTTATCACCGCATGACTGCAGGTGCATACAGTCTGTTGGCAGTTGTGTTATACCACACTGGGGACTTTAATCAGGTGAAGTGTCATTTCCCACTGTTCTAGAACCTGATCATGAAGTCTGACAGATGAAATGTCTGAATTTCCAATTTGTTTGAAGAATGTATGTTGGAGAGGTCTCCTTGTAGTTCAACAAATTGTATGCATAAGAACTGAAGGATATCCTGATTGCAGGCAACAATCTATCAACAAAAGGCACTGGATATCAATGAGCGGGAACTTGGGCTTGATCATCCTGATACTATGAAGAGCTACGGTGACTTAGCTGTGTTTTACTACCGACTTCAGCACACAGAGCTGGCATTAAAGTACAGACCTGTGACTCAATAATGTGCTTATAAATGTCCAGTGAACCTTAATGCCTGTAGAATTTTTTCCCTATAGGAATAATATTGCATCTATAGTGGACATGGGTTCATAAGATGTTTACTACCATTCTGAGTTGTTGACAACTGGAAACTGGAGGGGGTTGTCAGATATGTGAACCGAGCATTGTACTTGCTTCATTTAATCTGTGGACCATCACATCCAAACACAGCAGCCACTTACATCAATATTGCAATGATGGAGGAGGGCTTGGGCAATGTTCATATTGCCTTACGGTATCTTCATGAGGCTCTCAAATGCAATGAACGTCTCCTTGGTGCTGATCACATTCAGGTCTTTCTTCCCACTCTGTTTCAATTTCTTGTTCTAAAAAATGTTACTTATTGATCTGTGGTGTTATAATCAGTTTATTGATCTACAATGTGCTATGTATTGCTGACACAAGTCCGGTTTGGTATATTCTTGGATGACATTGAGTAACCGAAGCTTGTGGGTGTGAGTGCAGACAGCAGCAAGTTATCAT
Source organism: Sphagnum tenellum (assembly GCA_963921925.1). Lineage (NCBI taxonomy): Eukaryota > Viridiplantae > Streptophyta > Sphagnopsida > Sphagnales > Sphagnaceae > Sphagnum > Sphagnum tenellum. The sequence continues at coordinate 11,593,939 of OY998155.1, forward strand.
GCTATTGCAATTGCACTTTCACTCATGGAGGCATATTCATTGAGTGTTCAGCATGAGCAAACCACACTGCAAATATTGCAAGCTAAACTTGGCCCTGATGATCTCCGCACACAGGTGAGTAATTTGTTGTGAACTGCAACTTAATGGTGAAATAGTACTGAACCTAGTTGTGTGAAGGATATAATGTTTTTGGTAAAGAGCATAATATGCTGTTTGGAGCCCAATTCTATGAATATGTGTGATTATGAGTAATACATTTTTCCCATGTCATATAGAGCTGAATTCGTGAAAATATTTCAGGATGCAGCAGCATGGTTAGAGTATTTTGACTCCAAGGCAATTGAGCAGCAGGAGGCTGCAAGAACTGGAGCTCCCAAGCCTGACCCGTCAATTGCTAGCAAGGGTCATCTCAGGTACTATCCTGTTTCATCATTGGTGTGAACTATTCTGTCAATGTCGATGTTGGACAAAGAGTTGAAAACTATCTTGGGCTTGAGGTGTGAAATGATAACCGTGTAGTTGCAGGTCTTAAACTATTTGAGTGCACTGTGGATCTCCAGTGTGTCAGATCTGCTGGAGTACATCAATACAGAGGCAGGAGAAAAGGGCAAGGAGTTGGAGAACAAGCGAAAGCCTCGACATCTGAAGGTAAGTTCCATGTGGGTGAAAGTGAAGCAGGGCAGCATGAGGTACATATTGTATGCTTCCTTTTGCCTTTGCGCCTTTGGCAAATTTACAGGCCTTTACATGTTGTTTTCTACAGACAATACTCACACATACAAGCACATAGATAACTCTGGTCTCCATTCCAAATCTGAATTCCTAGGGTAGTATCTTTGTGTGAGAGCTGGTTCTGGGCTGTCTGTGTGATCAATTGAAGAAATCTGTGGTTTCTGCTGGTCCTGCTTGAAAGTGGAAACACTTCTTGTGTTTTGCACACAGAATTACTAGTTGATATGTCGTGGCAGTTTTGTGAGCACACATTTGACACAAAGTTATGATCTGGATGTGGGGGGTTACAGTCTAAAGGCAAAGGACAAAGTCAGGCCTCCTCCACATCATCATCACGACACAGCACAACTGACGATTTTGCTGAGGCATTGACTGTAGTTGTTTCGGACGAGGAGAGGAGTGCATCTGATTCATCTGATCCATTACCAAGAAGGGACATCTTGCCCACTGTGCTGCCAGAACCCATTGTTCCTCCTAGCCCACAGGAGTCCATTTCACCCATTGTCACCAGTGTTGAGGCCAAACTGGGGCGCGGCAAACAGAGTGTTGTTGAAATTACAGAAGAGGAAGAGGAAGAAGGGTGGCAGGAAGCAGTTTCAAGGTCACGATCCTTTGGTGGAGGCAACAGGCGATTGGCACACAAGGGAGCTACAGTGGTTCCATATAATACTGAAGGGCAAGCAGCACACAGTGGTGGCCACCATAGGCAAAGTGGTGCAGTACTACGAGAGAGGGGTAGTGCACCAGGCGCTGGGGGAAGTGCAAACCAGTTGTTGAGAAGGAGAACCTCATCAGCATATGGTCCAATTGTAGGTACATTGTCTCCACAAAGCACTGCATCTTCAAGCCTTGCCGAAAACCCAATGGGAGGTGGGAAACATTATGTAAGGCAGTTTTCTGGAAGGCCACAAACTCCCAGTTCTGCAGGGGAAGCTTCATCTCCAGCAACATTGGAGTCACCTGCAAATGTAAACAAGACAGTTTCAAGCCTGGCATTATCTCAAGCTGCACCAGATATGAGCACTGACAAGATTGAGGGAGGAGAGGCTGCCATTGCAGGAGCTGCTGTATCACAGGCAGTCAACCACTCCACACATGGTCGTATGGCATCAGGAAGTTCTTCTACAGTTTTTGGAAAAACTGCTGGTACCTTCACCTCAGGTGGGTCAGCCCCTTCTTACAAGGAGGTGGCTCTTGCTCCTTGGGGGTCTTTCTCTCGTTTGGCTGTGACTACTGACAGAATACAGCAGGATTCATTTTCCACTACTGAGCAAGAAAGTTCCTTTTCTGAAAAACTGAAGCAGGACATGACTGCTAATATTGAGAAAGAGACTACCATCCCTGTTGAGCAATTGCAGCAAGAAGAGCTGATCCCAGTTGACAAAGAGTCTTCCGAGCTTGTTGAAGGACAAAAGAACAAAATGTTGGCTGCCAAGGAAGATTCACCCCAACTATCTAGAGTTTCATCTGATCTAGTTATCTCCAATGTGCTATCATCATCTTCATCCTCTGCTTCTCTTTCTGCAGAAGGCAGAGATTCCTCTTGGGATGGAAGTCTGCAACCTCCCACCTCACCCAAGGTGACAGACATTGTTGAAGGAGATGACTCAATTGATGATGCTCAAACACCAAAGATAGTCCTGGACTCTGAAGAAACCCAACCAGACATTCAAACTCCAAAGATATCTCTGGTATCCGAAGAAGCCCAACCAGATGCTCAAATACCAAAGGTACTTCTGGAATATGAAGGAACCCTATCAAAGGGAACACATCCAGTTTCTGTAGAAGCTGGAGGAGAAGAGATGTCTGGCTCTCACATGGCTGATGTAGCAGCTGTTGAGGAACTGGATGAAACTGTTTCCAGTAGTGCTGACACTGTGGAATCTCCAAGTGATGAGGAGATACCTTTACCAGAGACAGAGATACCTCCCTCAGAAAAGCCTAGTGAAGTTTTTGTTGATGTGGAAGCTAGGACAGAAATGGAGGAGGTTGTTGAAACTGAGATTTCAGTGCAGATTCCAGCTTACGGCCATGAAAGGACTGGAGCTGGGGTTGACAGTGAGAAGAGGGAAGAAGACTCTTCATCAGCAGAGCCTGTTGTGATTCATGAGGCACCAGTCTCACCAAGTACACTTGACAGTTCCTCTAAGCTCCTTTCAGCCACTGCACCACCTTTCAGCCCAACTTCATTAGGCAGTATCAACCAGCCATCTGCAGTAACAAGTACAGTTACAGTCACAGCTCTTAGAGACAGAAAAGTGCTCCGACAAAGTGGACCTCCCCCTCACCTTCCTCCTGCTTCTCCTCCTCCTCTTCCTCAAGTTCACAGGACAATTGCTGCAACTCCATTCCATAGACCTGTTCCTCACTTGGCCCTCTTCCCGCAACCAAGCTTCTTAGCACCATATTTGCCAGGTTCACATTTTATGACTCCCCATCCAGGGCTCCCCATACATCCTCTGATGTCTCCACCTCCTCCAAACTACTTCAGACCTCCATTTATGATGGAAGGCCCACAAATGCCATTACTGGGTACCAATCCTTACATTGGGGGACCTCCCCCTGTGTTTATCCCCTTATCTCCTTCATCATTGTCCCCTGTGCAAATGAATCCAAATGCTGCAGAGTTCATACCACAGTTTCTGAATCCACAACCCATGCTTGGGATCGGTCCCCCTGGTTTGCCTGTTCTCATCCCGTATGCACCACCAGCCCCACTGGTACCCGAGACTTTTGCAGCTCCGCACACAACTGTAACAGAAGCCAGTGGTAGTGTAACAGAAGAGCAAGCACACTCTGCAATTGAAGTGTTACCTAGGGAGTATGAACAGGGTATGCACTTGGGGACAGGAGGTGCAGAGCTTCAATTGCAAGTTGATTATCTTCATGATGGTACTGAAAAAGGAGAGGGAGAATATGATTTCAATCAGCATGATGAAGAGTTGATTGGGCCAATGGAGGCTGTTGTTGGTCCTACTGAGGAGCAGGAATTAGAAGATGAGAATGACAGTGAAAGTGATGCAAGTGAAGAGGATGATGAAGTTGACCAACTGTCCACAGCCTCTGTTCAGGACGAGGAATTGGTGCCTGATTCAAGCAGGTATGGATCTTCTAAATTTTTTTCATGCACTTAGCCTTCTTGCTTTCCATGTCACAGGCCTATCTTTCTCCCCAGAAGTCCTAAGCTGCAAATTGACCATGACAACATCATATCTTTGCTTCTCTTTACTGTTCAAAGCCTAAGGTATTTATCAAGATATGGAAGGTGCTGCATGGAGGGCGTTACTCCATTAGTCAAGTTCTCAAGTTCTTCTATGACAGCTGAACTCTGACTAACAACCAAGGTCTTCTTTTAGTACACGGAGGACTGCTCCAGTGTGTTGGATGCTATAGCTCCTCTGGTGTACGATCCAAGACACAGGTTCATATCAAAGTGGACACATGAATTTGGTCTCAGAAAAGAGAACAATACCTGAGATCCACAAGAAAGAAAGATGTTTCTCTGGTGTCTTCTTTTCTCTGTTGACATCTTGTAGTGATGATGTCCAGAACAAAAAGATGTGTTTGATGCAAAAGGCTCAGTAACAAAGGTACAGAGTAACAAACAGATTTTTGGTAACATGGTGCTGTCACTCTGGTGCTGGAGCACCTGTCCCACAACTTCTTCATTCCTTTGTAATTTGGCAATCACCAATTGTAACTAGAAAGTGTCTTTGAACACAAAGGGTGGTACTGAGGAAGAAAGGTTGAACTGCAAAGGTACTCACAGGCAGGTGGTGGTTCAATGACTGGGCAGGAGGTTAAAAGCCGGCATAGAGCTGCAGAAAGCATGGCATCATGGCCTTCACAACCTGAGAACCCACAACTTGTGGAGACATACAGCTAGTAGGCTCCTGACATTGTCAAACCCACAGTAAGTGAAAGAACCAAACAGCCTCAATGGGGTCCTTATATAAAGGTATCTCTATCTCAAGAATTCTTAAGCTATGAGCTCTCTCTCTCTCTGAGGTGCAAAGAAAGGTAAATAATCATGACATTATATTCAGGAACTGGCGTCAGTTAACACTGAAGGTTCTTGATTGGGTATAGTGTTGATGCTATTTATAGGAGGAGGGATCCTTTTTCTAACAAGTCCTTTGAAATGGTGGCTGTATTTTTCAGAGATGGTGTATAGTAGTGAAAATCCAGGCAAAACTCTGTCTGATTGATTACTCAAGGGAATTCATTGAGCCCAGAGTGATTACCTGAAATGCGGCAAGCACAAACTGCCACCCAACAGACCTCTAAAACTGGAGTACTTGAAATTGGTACAAACAAAAAGAAAGAGGCAATTGTAGCAGCGAGCAGTGCCTGATTGTTATGCATGGGCTTGTGGGAGATCCACAATGACAATGTGTGCAGGATGTCACATTGCTCAACTTCCATTCTTCAGGTTCCTATTGAAGACTGGCTGTGTACCCTGTATGTTATTCAGTGCTAATGCTGGAGGAGTAAACACCCATCTGGTTCAGGAGCCCTGCCAATGGTTAGAAAATTCTTTTACCAGCTCCAGAAGTTTCACATGAACATAAAAAAGACCATCTTGCAATGAAGTTGTGGAAATCTATGGAGTTGGTTGAAACCAAGTAATTTCTTGAGTAGAAGTTCTCTTTACATAGAGTGCCTCGAAGCCCAGAAGTTGGGCATAAAGAAATTCAATAGGGAAAATGTAGTTGAACTGTTGATCAATCTAGGTGAATGTTTCATGTTACAATCTCATGTCAGAAATCTCATTTGGGAAAAAAGAGTGTACAGGAAAGTTGATTGCTGCTTCAAACAGACGCCATCCATAGCCTTCATCTCAGGACCATCTTATATGGGATGTAAATTGTCACTGGAGCTTCCTCTTGGGTAAGAGTTTAACTCACTCCATTGTATGATGGCTTTGCTGCACAGTTTTCACAGCCCTAGACCTAGTCCATGAGGCATGTGCAAATTGATGCTGATGGGGTTTTGTGACCTGGGACAATACCCGTATCCCATACCTCTCCAGAGAACCACCATCCATTATTTGCTTGCCAGGAATTGCTTCGTCAAGAATTCCATATTTGAGAACAATTGAACATCTGGCCTCTTAGTGGTGAACGTGAATGGCCTGTGTGAGGGTTTAGGGTACCTTTGCCAAAGCAATCAGTTGCCACCATCTCTAGTTCATCACTTGGCTGAACCTTGCTGTGCCCAGATTTTCATGTTCCTTTTGTTATTACTGATTTGCAAACCATAATACATCAAATTGCACACCCTGACCCCACCAAACCTTTCCCAATCGAACCCCATTTGCTTGGTCTTTCATAATGCAACTACTATAGAAGTTTGGGGTTTGTTTAGGGATCAATTGCTCCAAACATTGATCCTATTAAAAAAGATCACATTTGATTGTACCTTTCTTTCCATCTGTTGTGACTGCTTGAATGCTGTGAGCATTGCTTCCCTTTCTCACCATGAACAAACACCCCATTCGCCTGATCATTAATTACTTTGGATTGCGACTTCTTAAAATGCTCAATACCTCTTCCATTTCTCACCCAAGAAGGACTCCAGTCTACTTTATCTTTCACAATGCAAGTACTAATCTCCAAACATTGCTTCCATTTCACACTGAGAACACCCCATATGCATGAATCTTTCCCCAAGAATTTTCCCTTCTGAACCCCAAAACCTTTCACAACCTCTCTAACCAAGACATTTTTCCTAACACAAGATACCTTGGTGTTTTTTTGGTTCTGCTTGAAAACTACTTTTGAGCTTTACTAAAACATTTTCCCCACCCAAGAAAAAACACTATATGTACTTCAGCACCCAACCTAAAAGGTCTCATTTGAACTTACTACTCCTTTAAAGTGATACCCAACCTGAGATGCATAACGTTGTTGTTAATGAAAAACATTTTGGCAAACATTCATGTGAATTTTATTTCCCCCTCCCCCCCCTCAAAAGTTGAACAAAATTAGCACCTGGATATCTTTCTTTGCATTGAAAAGAAATGCAATACAATTTGAATGTGCCTTTGGATTCCCTTTCTTCAGTGTAGTAGCTGACCAAAAAAGGGAAATCTTGACTAAATTCATGATTCTAATTTCAAAGGGGGAAATTTTCCCTTAAAAGACAATTTGTAGTTTCAACAAATCAAAAACTTATATGGGAACGAAGTTATGTGGTTTTTGAGTGTGTGAGCAACAAAACCTTGATTTGAGAAGGATTTACCTTCAACCCAAAATCTACTAAATGGTTGTAATCATTGTTTTCATGGAGAGTTTGTACCTCCAACAATCAATTTTGATAGCTACCTTGTGATGTTTTTCATATGGAGACTCCACGTTGGGTGCTACCATTTCCTTGCAACTTTTGCAACACACCTTGAAGTGCACAACACATATAAGTCACTATGAGTTTACACTCCTTGACACTCCCTATTAGATCTCTTCAACTAGTCAGATCCACTTAGAAATTTTAAACAATTCAAAAAGAGTTCAAGGATATCTTTCAATCATGGAGGAAAAGACAAGATACCTAAATAGTTTTGTTGCATGAACAAAGTCAAATGAAATTATGAAATTTTAAGTTGCACAAGCACCCATGAGAAACTCCCAAATTTTTTATATCCTTAATTCCTGTGACTAGTAATTGGAACTAGTATATGGGGGAGTTTTTGGAATCCTTTGTATGGTCATCCATGGACGATGCCAAAGACAATTTTTTAGAATAACTACCTCATTTTCAAACTTAACTATTTCATTTCTTTCTTAATAACTACCCCTTTTCCTATTAAGTATCTTAATCACTATCTTTCACATATCCTAATAACTACTTTCATTTTATAAATACCTCACTCTTTTTCACATGTGTCTTTTCATGTACATGAAATATATATTAATTCAAATTAACTTTGACATTGACATAAACAATAAGGAATTATTAAAAACCATATCAAAACATAAGGAAAAAAGAAAAAAAGTTCATCATCACTAGTAGTGTGTAGCAACACAGAGCTCAAATTTTATATTTTTCTCATAAAAATAATATGAAAATTAAACACTCTCTCTATATATATATAAGGTTCAGGCAACTAAGTTTCAAATATTTACCAACTAGGAAAGGTAATTATTGGAATAGCATAAAAGAATTCTCATTTGGATTTTATTTTAATGATAATTCTTTAAACCTTACACATGTATTGAGGTACTCGACAAAGTTTTGAGTTGCAAACAAGTTTTCACACCCACTTGAAACATGTTCATATTTCAATCATATGACTTGAATAGCCAATTAGATGTATGTCACCCATCTTCCATTCACATGTTCTTATCAATTTCAATTTATTCAAGCATGATGCCATGGTTTTAAAACCTTAAAAAACAAGGGATTTGTGTTGAGGAACATGAAATTCTCAAAACTGACATTCCTTCTTATGCAATTTAGTACAACAAGCATGAAAGATTAGTGCAATTAGGCCTTCGTCTATTTTTGTAATTTTAAAGCTACATACCACAAAATATACATGTTACACCTATTATGAAGTTCATTTACAATTGTGGATTATACCAAATAATATGTTTTAAATACAAATTTGGACTTCAATTAAAGAGATAAATGATTTTATATGTTCATGCAATCATGGATTGTTATGACACTAGCCTAGGTTTTGTCACCAAGTCTAAGGCAAGATAAGTCAATTCACATTGAGAGTTATCTCAATGCATGACATGAGCTTGAAGGAAGTGAAACACATTTTTGCACATAATGAAAGGTGTGTGGGAATCAAAGGAAAAGACATCCAAGTTTCAAAAGTTACATTCCCACTTTGGAAGTTGGGACTCCTAAAGAGTCCCAATTTTATAAAGTGAGGTTTCACAAATTAGAACATTTCTACATCAAATAATCATTATGTCATTAGAAAGTTCTTTACGTGAGTTATGAGATAATTGGTGCATATTTCCAAAATAAAAGTGTTTATAAAAAGTTTTGAAGGTTGAAGGATGAAAAAAAATGGTCAAAATGACTGCTAACCATTCAAAAGGGAATTTGGAGGATCAATTTATGTTCAATTCAAGTGATTGAAATGACATTAGAAAACTTGTGACAAGGTAAGATAGTGTACAAACGCATGTTTTAAAAACAATAATTTTAGGAGGTATGAGCATTTAAAAGTGCATGATAACAAATTTTTAAGTGTCCCAATTTCAAGAGATAGACTTTGAGGACTTTGAGAAAATTCTATTAAGGTATGGCAAGCTATATAACATAATATGTGAGAATAGTGCCTTTCATGACAATTCATGCTATGATGAATTTTTGTGAATTCATGGCAAGTGTGTGATTTGGTTTTGGTTCAATTGCACTAATCATGTTCTTTGTTTATTTGTGTATGAAAATTGCACGTGAAGTGTAGCTCTTGTAAACCACTCTCAATCATGGTAAACTTGACATTGCACCCTTGTTTCCAAGTTATTTTTGTTGATATTAAAATCAATCATGAAGTTTATCACCAAACCATTTGACAAATGTGGGGGGGGCGGGGGGGGGGGGGGGGGTGCATCATGCTTAAACTAAAAAAAAGGCCCCATTTTTTAACCAACCAATTTACAACTACATGACAATGTCCACTATAGTCTAATTACAAAAAAAATTGATGTTTGCTCTAATAGGAGTTTTAATCCAAGAAAATATGCATGTTTTCATATGACGGCCAAAGAAGGTAAGTGAAAATAATGTGAACTTAATGAAATGTTGTTTGAACTCCTAACAAAAAGGTTTAGTGACAACCGCAAAACCCTATATGAGGTTATTCAAAAGGAATCCGAGTATGGCTTGGAGAACCAAGATGAGTCTTCCCACCATCGTCATGAGGTAGTGTTAATTCAAGTCTTATTCAATATTGAACATTCAACCTTCTTACTGTGGGTGAACTTAGATTGGAAAAGTACCAACCTTAACATTTCTTGGGATGTCTTGGGATGGGATGTGGACCTTAAAGACATCCCAATGTGGGCATTTTGTGTAAAACATAAGTTCAAATTGGAAACAATTCATTTGTGATTATGGAACATCTTGGTTTGGCTTAATTTATGCCATGAAAACATTGTGATGGTGATGAGGACAATAAAAGATGACAAAAGGAGGATGAGAATGATGAGATTAGTAATATGACAATGTGGATTGATGAACAACAATTAAACAACAAGGACAATGTTTAAGGATGAAAGGGATGGTGATGTCAGTGATGGAGGATGAAGGGGATGACAAAGATAGAGATGACAATGGGTGTGACATGTGGGGACAACATGGCTCAATAGGGGAGGTTGGGGGTTGGGATGGGACAAAAGGTATGATGAGGGATTTCAAAGGCTACGACAAAAAATCTACTATATTATTTCAAGTTGTCTATGTGTGCGTTTGTCTGACACGACAATTCTGCATTTTAATTCACCGGCAGAACCGGCCTCTGCATTTTCTATGGCAAAACCGGTGGCGATGATGACGAGGCGGGTTGCTGCATTTTCTATGGCAGAATCGTGGCGGTCCGGTAAGTATATATTTCCACCTTCTTCTTCTTCTTTTGCCGCATGTCCTGTGAACGATGATCCTCCATTCTACATGTTCTTTCTGCTTTCCATTTGCACAAAGCCAGATATTGATCATCTTCCTGCATGTTTTGTGTTGATCAATAGCATGTAATAACTGAGTGTTGCAACCCTTGCTTTTATCACCAGGCAGGAGTAGTGGAGAGTTTTGGAGTGGAAGGTGGGCACACATTGTTTTTCTATTCGAAATCGGTCAGAACACCAAGTCTGATGTGCACCAGGCTTTGTTACTTTGAAGCTTGAGAGCACTGTGTCAAAACAGGTTGAATTCTGTTTGTTCTGGGCATGCATATTCCAATGTGCTCTCCATATCAATTTTTAGGCTCTCTTTCCAGTAGGTTGCTGTGATCACATCAGCTTAATGGGAAGCCATTGTTACAAGGCCTTTTTTCTCGATGCAAGGACAGTTGCTTTCCATTGGAGAGCAGCCAACTGCAATGAAAAAATGTAATCAGTCATGTTAGAAACTCTAGAAACACATGTTCTCATTCTAAATATCTGTGCTCAAGCAGTCTTGGAACACATCTACATTCAGAGGTCAAAGATGCTCATTCAATGCAGTTCTTCTAGTCATACCACAAGAACAGAGTGGTGCAAAGATGTGTGGGTCTAGACTTGTTTGAATTTGGTTTACCAGTTTGATCCACAAGGCAACACTATTTCTCAATGATTATCATATTGAAAGATCCAGAAGAACATGTTCCGATGTCACAACACTAAGAATAATTGGGCACTGTTGAAATGCTCTGATGCCCATTTCTTCATCCTCTCAGTAATTCCCGTAGTCTGCATGTAGCCTTAATTCATGCATGCTGAAACCTGACCTCCATCAACTATGGGTGAATTTTTTCTACCTCTTGACATGATCAATAAATTTTGTTCTCTGTAAGAAAATTCTGGTTAGGTCGTGAGTGGACCCAGTGATTTGAAGCTCAGTAGAAGCCAGTTTGAATTTTGGGTGTAAAAAAGCTGGCTGTTGGCTATGTCTGTTTGTTGAAAGCAAGCAGTGAAGCAGATAAACCATGGTACACTAAAGAGAATGTTGCAATTCTCTATTGGTTTAAAGGTTCTTCTTGTTTTGTTTATAAGTGGAATGCAGAATTTTGACACCAGGACATGATCTAGTGCAGAAGGAAACTCTGATTCCAAGAGGTCAGGCCAGGGTCCAAAGTGTATGGTACAAAGTGTATGTGTAGAAGTTGACAAAGGCACAGTCAATGTAGCCGGAACTAATGGAGAGACCACCACCCAGGGCCATGTCGGTCTTGCTCAACGGTGCCAGCAATACTATCAGGTTAGTGCCCGGTTTGCCAAGTGGAGAGCTATGTTGAAGATTGGTGCCACTGAGCCCTCGGAGCTTGCTATCCAATAGTTTGCATAGGGTTTGGCTCGCTATGCCATTATCTCCCATTCTCCTAAACTGTAAACCATCCACTATGGTCCTAATTTGCTGCATAGTTTGTTATTTGGTAATCTTGGATGGTGATGATGGAAGGTGGTTCTAATAGCACATAACTTTCCACAAGATAACTATTTAACCTGAGAGGACAAGTTTTTGCTCAAAAGTACATTAGTGGGTTTAGCACTTATCAGTTCATAAGGATGTTGGCAACGACTTGCAATTGAGAAGATCAAACTTGTAACAATGGGGCCAAATGTTTAGGAGTAGCATTGTGGCTGAAAATGAACGAACAATATTCCAGCCATTGTCTCTTAATTCCAGCCAGCGTCGTGACTGAATATTCTTGTTGCCTTTGGAAATGCAATAGAAAGTCAGAACACAACACTTTTGTATAATTCTTTCCTAAAAATTTTGGGCAGACTCTTATGTACTTATCTACAACCTCCACCTTGCTTATCATATTATAACAATGCAGATTGCATCATTCCAGACATTCAAATGCCATTTTCTCAACATAAGGTTGATGGAGATATCTCTTGAAAATTTGCTTTGGGTCTTGAATTTTCCTCTTGGTGTATGACAGTTCAGATGCAATTGCAAGGGCTTACCGGATTGTTGACAACATACCAAGACGGGCAACAGGTGCCTATAGTCATCACAAGGTATGATGCTGTCCATTAGCATACAATGAAACCTTGTGTTTTGTATATGCTGTCTATTATAACCAAGTGCTGCAGAAATATATCCTCTCCCTGTTGTCATAGGATTTAGGAGTGCATTTAATAAGGCCTAAAAAAAGCTTACAATAAGCCCCTGCATGCCTCTGATTGTTTTATGACATTCATCATTGTGACCTTTGCAGGTGATGTATCGAATTATTTCAAAATGGTTGACAAGAATGGTTGACAAAACTGTCAGGTATTTTTAGATGTGAACAAGGTGATTGATCACATTAGCCATTTCTGATCTGAAGTGTCACATAAGTTGTGGTATTAAGGGTCTTTTTCCATTATGCTGTTGTGATCACAACAATCTAATGAGATCACTGTCATAGGGCTTGGTTTCTTACTGCAGGGATAATCACTTTCCATTGGAGAGCTGTCAGAGCATTGAAAATATTTTAGTAATAATGTTAAGAGCTCTGGGAACATACCTTCTCATGTAAAGAAGGACAAATGTCAATGTATGCTGAATCACAGTCATTTTGCATCACCTGTGCTTATATACACAGACAAATTGCTCTTGTGACCAAGCACACTATCAACCTGATCCACTCTCGACAACATTGTATCCACAACCTGCACATAATAGGTATCCTAAAGTTTCAGAGACTTGAAAAAACCTTTTTCTAAATCATCACAAAATCTTGAAAATTTCTCTACGCAACAGATGTTATTGCCACAAGCATTCATACTATATTCACCGGTTTAAAAACTACTATTGGTGATGTTGTGGAGTTGGTGTATTTTAAATCGTGCCAACAGCTTCTTCCTTTCAGCCACAAGTAACTTAAAAGGATGAAGCTCTTACAATATACATGAATTCAACATATTTTGACATGTAGAACATGTACACGAGAATCGCCATCTAAAATCAGATTGCATATCAATAGTGTCTGCTGCATCTGCTGGCACTACGGCTGCTATGAACGCCACCTCCAAGATCAGGCTGTCTACCGCTGAAAGCATGTCCACCGCAGCCTGGTAGCAGCAGCAGGATCGCGACCGCAGGCAGCACGCAAAGGCCTGTGCTCGATTGGCAGACCAGGACCGGCAGCAGCAACAGGATCGCGACCGCGAGCAACACGCAGAGGCCCATGCCCAGCTGACAGACTAAGAGCGGTAGCAGTAGTGGGCCTGCCACCACGAGCAGCACGCCGAGGCCCGTGCCCGGCTGACAGATCGGGAGCGGCAGCAGGAACGGGACCGCGACCGCGAGCGGCACTGGCAGGCGCGAGGTCAGCAAGATTTGCACACAGTAGCCTGCGTCCCCCTTTCAGAATTTGATGAGGCCAGTGTTCCGGTGCTTGACATAAGGGGTAGGACAGCTGAGTGCCAGCAGTGCCGAGCTATGATTTGGCCTGATGAGGCTTCCCGGGGACACGCAAACCTTTGCTATGTTAAAGGCAGATCTTGCAACTGTGAGGCCCTTTTCCCCATTCCTCCTCCTCAACCATTGCGGGACCTGCTCAGTTCTGAGCCTGCCCCTGGTGCACGCGTCCCCCCTGCCACCGTATCTTTTCGCAAGCACATTTGGAAATACAATTCCTCCTTGCAGATGGCCTCTTGTGGCATTAAAATCCAGTCACCTCCAGATGGGGTCAGTATGATTTTCATAAGGGGCGCTGTGCATCATTTGCTGGGGCCGTTGGCACCTTCTCAAGGGAGCCCCAATCAGTTTGCCCAGTTATATATCATAGACAATCCGGATGCTCAGGTTGTTGCCCATTTTGCTGCTCTCGATCAAGGCAACGTAGAACTGGACCGTCGCACATTACAGGAGCTACAACATATGCTTTCGGGGAGCAATGTCTATGTTCAGCGCTTTGTGCAAGCCATGGATTTGCCCCCTCAAGATTTGGCTAACTATGAAATTTTCATTTGTGTTGATGGCAGCGTTAACCGCCGCCGCTACGACGCTCCCACATCCAGTGAGGTGGCCGGCCTGATGCCTGGTGAGTGAATGGGGTGGCTGCATGGCTGCTTTTTGGTCCCCCATTTTGTGTTGTTTTTTATGGTGTTGGCCATCCTAATTGCTATGTTCCTCGATAACACGTTCCTTCCGTCATCCAAGCAATTGTCCTGACTGTGCTTGATTTGTCTTTTGTTTTGTGCGTGCTCACAGGCGATGGTGACCTAGATGGTGACCCTGAAGGTAGCAATCCACGAGACATTAGGGTGCGGGCTAAGGGCGGGGGTTATGGAGGATTAGTGATGCCCATTGTGCTTATGACCCTCTGCATTTTGTCCTGTTCCACCCGCATGGAGAGCCCGGCTAGCACCCAAATATTACTGGTGCTACCCCTGCGGTTGTGGATGAGCTAAGCTTTGAGGACGAGCAACAACAACTATCTGAAGATGAGCAGCAGCCTAATGCGGAGCCGGCAGTGGACCCCGGGCGTGGTGGAGGTAGGGGCAGGGTTAGGGGCAAGCGTCGTGGTAAGGGTAGGGGCCGAGACAAAGACGTTGCCGCACGGCGCATTGCTTGCAAGGATACTGCCAGGGAATACGTGGCTTACTTCATGCATGACCACAACCCTCCCACTAATAGCACGTTCATTTATGGCAAGAGGCTATATCAATAATGGGTGGTTGACCAGTACTCCAAGGTTGAGGGGCAACGGCCGTGGTGGGTGCGCCTCAACCAGACCACTCTACGTGCTAACCAATATAAAAGAATGGTAGATGCCATGCAGCAAAACGAGGCTAACAACACCAACTTTGGGCGCATGGTGGTCCTTCCAGCCAGTTTTGCTAGTAGCCCCCGCCACATGGACCAGCTCTACCAAGATTCCATGGCCTTGGTAAGAAAATTCGGGAAACTTGACCTATTCATAACCATGACGTGCAGCTGAGGCCTAGGGAGGAAACCAACAATCGCCCTGACTTGACATCCAGGGTGTTCAACATGAAGTTCAATGCCCTCCTTAAAGACCTTTTGCAGAATGGTGTTTTGGGCACTGTAGTGGCGGACATCCATGTGGTAGAATGGCAGAAGCGGGGCTTGTCGCACGCTCACATTTTGATCATTCTACACAGCCAAGACCAGTCGCGTGACAATAGTGAGTATGATCGGATCGTGTGTGCCGAGCTTCCAGACAAATCCACCCACCCTGAGCTTTACAACATTGTGACATTTCGCATGCTGCATGGGCCTTGTGGGGCCTTACATCCCTCATGTGCTTGCATGGTGAATGGGGCTTGCAGCAAGGGTTATCCAAGACTTTCCAGCCCTAAACTAAGGACTCCACCGGCAGCTACCCAACCTACCGGCGACGGGACGACGGCAGGACCTTCACCCACCCCACATAAGTGTAGCTGTTGCAAATTTGGCGGGTGAGTTGCTGTCCTGTGCACTTGACCATAAGTGTCTGTGTCTGAATTTGTCCTGGAAACTCATTTCTTCTAGATTCTTAGGCGTCTCAAACTTCACCTCAAGCATGATGATGTGAAAGAAGGGCGAAGCCAAACCTACAAGAAATGGACGCCAACGTGACTGACAAATTCTTGTTACTGCCCCCTCCCCCTTGCAGCTCGGGCTTTGTTTTTGACAACCGTTGGGTCGTCCCGTACAACCCCTACTTGACCATGCGGTACAAGTGCCACATCAATGTTGAAGTCTGCAGCTCCATCACATCTGTGAAATACCTTTACAAGTATGTTTACAAGGGTCACGATCGTGCTTTGGTAGTGGTGCAACCGGAAGCTAGGGCTCTGTCGGCTTCAGCATCTCAGGCGGCTACAGGTGGGGCCGATGGAAACATTGTGCCTGCCGCCCGGGATGAAGTCCAAAATTACTTTGATGGGCGGTATGTCAGTGTCAATGAGGTTTGCCATCGGCTTTTTGCCTTTGACTTGCATGACATGCACCCCAATGTTTACAGCTTGGCTGTTCATGTGCCTAATGAGCAAACCACTTACTTTCCTGAGGGGACCACGGTTGGGGAAGCCATGATGCGCAACAACTCCACCACTTTGACTGCGTGGTGTGACTTTAACCGAAAGGCCAAATACGAATATGCGGCTACTTTGGTTTGCAATAGCAACGACCCTACACCGCCATTGCCTGTTGCGCTGACCACACTATACGCAGATTATCCTGAAATCGCTGTGTGGAGCAAATCCAAAAAGGCGTGGCACCTCCGAAAAAGGGCAGTGGGGCGACGGGGTGCAGGCCGAAACAATCATGTCACATTGGGAACTGTGGGGCGCATGTACTTTGTGTAACCCTTAGAGGGCGAACGTTATTATCTGCGGGTTTTGCTTACCCAAGTTGTAGGGGCCAGATGCTTTGAGGACCTCATAACTACCCACTGGCCCCACACGCCTACCACAGTTGTGCACCCCACTTTTAAAGCTGCTTGCCTTGCACGTGGTTTGTTGCAAGATGATGTTGAATGGGAGCAGTGCCATTCAGAAGTTGTTGGTGTGCAACTCCCCAGAAGCTTGCGACAGTTTTTTGCCAGCCTGCTGATTTTCAACAACGTCACTAATCCTGGGCAGCTATGGGACAGGCATAAGGGAGCCCTTGTGGAGGATTTCCTGCACCAAGCACGCCAGGTGAGTGGCCAAAAGACCTCCACAAAGGAAGTGTATATTGCAAGCCTCCCTTTCGTTGGGTTGTGATGGTATAAATTGTGCTCTACTGTCTTCTTTGAACTGCTGCCTGGAAACTTCTCTATTGAATGGCTGATTGTTGGATTCAATGTACCAAAAAGTTGATCCCTTAGCATCATTCCACACATTTCATTCAATGTGTTTGCTGAACCTAAGGCCAAACTCCTCCAGGTGGTGCTTAACAAGTTGTTGGATCCTATTGCAGACTAGATTTGCTTGGCAGCTATAAGCATGAATGCCTGTGCACTTCTGGATTGTAACCCCCCCCACCCCCGATTGCGTCGCGCAGGTAACGCCCAACCGGTAGTTGGACCAGGCCATCCTGGATCGGGGCTTGCGGAAAGTGCAGCAACTGTTGCAGGCCCAAGGGGGGAAAATCCTAGAGGATTTTGAGCTGCCTATCCCTGCACAGCTGGCTGCCCCGGGGGATGCCGCTGTATTCGAGGAGCGGGCCAGGTACAATGTGACGTGGTAAGGTCAGCAGCTTGCTCGGGATGTGCCTTTGCTAAATCAGCACTAGCGCTCCATTTACGACAATGTCATTGACGCAGTCCATGACCCC
The DNA here is from genome assembly GCA_963921925.1 of Sphagnum tenellum. Lineage (NCBI taxonomy): Eukaryota > Viridiplantae > Streptophyta > Sphagnopsida > Sphagnales > Sphagnaceae > Sphagnum > Sphagnum tenellum. The sequence continues at coordinate 11,611,591 of OY998155.1, forward strand.
AAGCCGGTGGACAAAACCTTTTTTGTTGATGGGCTGGGAGGGGTTGGCAAGACTTTCCTTTACGGGTGCCTACTGAGCAAGGTGCGCTCTACTGGTGACATAACATCATCGATGGCATCTTTTGGCATTGCAGCCCTACTTTTGGAGGGCGGATGCATAGTTCACTCACGTTTCAAAATTCCCATAGCAGACCTTTTTGGCTCTTCTGCTTGCTATGTTCCCCTGAACAGTCCATAAGCGGCCTTGATTCGGACTGCATGCCCCATTGTGTGGGATGAAGCACCCATGGCCCACAAGCATGTGTTTGAGGTTGTGAACCGCACGTTCCAACATGTTATGGGGGCTGTTGACCCTGCCTTAAAGGACATGCTTTTTGGGGGCAAGGTTGTTGTCATGGGAGGTGATTTTAGGCAGCTATTGCTTGTGGTTCCCTGGGGTACGCGAGGCCAAATTGTGGATGCCAGTCTCAAGAGGTCCGCAATCCTTTGGCATAGTGTTAAAGTGCATCACTTGCATGAAAATATGCGTGTTCAGAGGCTTTTGGCACAGGGCGGAGCCAGTGCCGCGGTCGATGCCCAACAACAGCAAGCTTGGGCACACTACTTGCAACGCATTGGGGAGGGCACAGAACAAGTCTTTCCTGAGGTTGGGGAGGAGGCTGTTTTGATCCCAGAAAACATGTGCTGCCAGGGTGACACCATTGATAGCCTAGTCGATGAAGTTTACGACGACCTTGGCCACTTCACAGACTTGCAGTCACGGAATGAGCACATCATTCAAAGGGCCATTTTAACTCCACTTAATGAGGACGTTGACAACATCAACATTGCCATCATGAATCAGTTTGACCTCATCACACCTGACGGCCCACCAGCACAGCGCCGCACGTACCAGAATGCTGATTCTATTGTGCAAGGCGAACAAAAAGGGGTTTACCCCATTGAGTTCCTAAACTCCTTCAGCATGTCAGGGGTGCCACCCCACACTTTGACCTTGTAGGAAGGCTGCCCGGTGATTTTGCTGCGGAATATGTCTGGCGGCCTTGCAAATGGCACTTGGCTTATTGTGGTGAAGCTGATGCAGCACATAATTGATGCTGAGATTGCCACAAGACCGGACAAGGGTAGGCGCGTTTTCATTCCTCGCCTCAACATCACTCCCTTTGACATGGAAAGGATGCCTTTTACTCTTCGCCGGCGACAGTTCCCATTGTGGCCCGCATTTGCCATGACTATCAACAAGGCCCAGGGGCAGACACTGCAGACAGTGGGGGTGTACCTACCCAAGCCTGTTTTTTGCCACAGGCAGCTTTGTGTGGCTTTCTCTCAGTGCGGTTCACGGCGGGGCGTCCGGGTGCTGGTACGGGGTGGCAGCAGGGCGGCTCTAAATGGGGCCCCTGCTAGCGTTTACACCAGTATTGTGATCTACCGCGAGGTGCTGCAGTGATTCTTCTTGTGGGTATGGGGTTCTTCGAGGTCTCCTCTGGACTCCTTGTTTTTTTCCAGGGCTTGGGCTATGGTTTCATCTTAGACTAAAATGGGGCTTTTATATATATCAGACATTTCGTCCATGTATGTTTTCATGGGGGACTTTTCAAAAACAATAAATTAAAAAAAAAGAAAAAAAGCTGCTTTGCGCCTTTGTGTGTTTCTCTCTTGGTTTAAAGAAACCGGGGGACTTCACAGTGTCCGAAGGTCATGGGTACCCACTAGTAAAAGATAAAAGAAAAAGGGCACAAAAAGAAAGAAAAAAAAAAGAAAAAAAAAAAAAACCCTTTTATTATATCGTAGGTATACCAAAACGTGATACGTATATCAATACGTCAGGACTAACTACTAATTAGTTTGGTCGTAGGTATTCAACAGGTAGTAAGTTACGACCAGAGTGAATCATCCAATGGACCATCATCCAGTGGATGTCCATTATGACTCAATTGTGGATGAACGCTCAACTGACTGGTTACTTAATAGTTATTATTACCTCGTTTTACCTTGGTAACCCATTCTGTAAGAAGTAGGTCCTATATATAGATAGGTAGGTAGATAGGTAAGTAGGGTAAATGGCGACTACTAGGTATGTAGATAGTTTGTAGAAGGTATAATAAACCTTTGCGTTGTTTTCACTACCTGCCTTGGCGGTAGGTTGGTTGGTAGTAAAATGAAGCAACTGAGCAGCTCACAACCATGGATAGCTAGCTAGGGAAGTACTGGAACCCAACAGAATACTTCTCACTTTCCATCCATCCATCCTACACGAAGCGGGTGTCCAGGAAAGCAACAAAGCAGCCATGGCGATGGCGACGGAGTTCTCTCTCTCCCGTCTCTCTCTCTCTCTCTCTCCGCTCTCCTTCTCCTTCTTGTATGCGCACGCTTCTCTGCCATTTTTCCCGCACGCTTTCTCGTTACTATTGCATTCCCGCGAGCGAAATCCTTGCTGTCTTTTTTGTTCTTGAGTTAATCGGGGCCATTTTTTCTCTTCAGCTTTTCCTCGGTGGAGAGTTATCCGCAATACAGACAGTCAGGTACACACCTCTTCTCTTCCGTCCTTCATCTGATTCTTCTTTCTCTAATGACACTCTCTCTCTCTCTCTCTCTCTCTCTCTCTCTCTCTCGCTGAGCCTCTTTCTCTGTTTTTTAAAAAAATTATAAAAAAATTAGTCTTTTCTTCTGCTTTGGCCTGCTTGTGTTTCTCTGCAATGCATCAGGATGAGTTTTTACTGTGTCTTTTTAAAAAAAAGAAAAATTAAACATTAAAATGAGTCTTTTCTTCTGTTTTGGTCTGTTTGTTTTTTGTCTGCAATTCATGAGGAGTTTTTTAGGGGGGATTAGAAAGGATGTGTTTCAGGGGTTTTGATGTATTGTGTGCTCCACTCCAATGCTTCATAGTTTCATCGATTTTGTGGGGATGATGTGCTGGGAATTTAGGGAAGAATTTAGGGGGGTCGGGTTAAGTGAACCAGGGAGTCAATTGTGAAGTTGTATTGTGTGTACCTTGCAAGACACTGCGGATTTTGTGGTCAAGAGTTACAGTCAGGCCTGATGAGCAGTGTGGCAAATCAAGACGTTTAGGATGTGCATCACATGGATTGGATGGTTCCAGGTGCTTGTAATAGCCATGTATGGTGATGTGATGTCCAGAGTAAATGGGCCAAGTAATTACCCTTTCTTCAAAGACAAGATTTCTAGGTAGATGTGCAAGAATGGATCGGCAAAAAATTGAGTTAAGAAAATTCAATTAGTGCTGTGGTTGTTATGATTAATTATTTTTCAACATTGTCTTTATGTCAAGAAGGGTTCTCAACATTCTTTCTCTTTATGACAACTCAAGTCTTTTGACCTTGGAAGAGGTGCTTGGTGGACTGTGGCTGTTGTTTTTGGCTCTTCTAGGGCTTTGTAAAGTATGACCCGAGGAAAGAAAATGCCCAACACGCAAGTCTTGTCTTGATTCCCCATCAATCTCTTGAACCAGGAGGACATCATGAGGTATGGTCTGGTAAGGTGATAATTTCTGTAGTTGAGAGATTTTATGTAGTCTTCTGTAGGTGATATTTTTTCCCTCAATGGTGCGCAGCAGGATCAATGGTCAGAGAATTTTGGGGAAGATAGGATCGTTTTGACACAAGTGAGTTTAGCTTGGCACCAAGATGCTACTTTTCTTCAGTGTGAAACTTGGTGCATCAGCAACATGTTCCTTTAGGCCCAAAGTCTAATTTTTTGGACAGGAGGTGAGTATTTGAGTGTTGAGAGCAGACAGGCACAGGAGGCAGATTGTTGGTTTCAATTTGTGGGATGTCAGATACAGATCACCTTGCACATACCCAACCCTTACATGGACATCAAATAGGGCTACACCCACACAATGTAACCCATGGCATAGATCTGGGACATCCTCAAGGGCATCACTCCCATGGGTATGATGTGTATGGTCATGCGCAACCTAATGCAGATGCCACAGCAGAGACTCAAGCCCACAGCAAGGCACAGGCCGACTCAGATAGGGGGCATGGACAGCATGTAAATAATGAACATGGAATGCATCACGGTCAGGAGAATGGAGCTGGAACACATGAGCATGATGACGACCCTGGTGATGAAGAAGGGTTGGATGAAGCTGTGATGCATTCTGATGGAGGTCCAGAGGAGGGGCCTCCCCAGCCCCTTTCTGTGCGTTCTCAACGCTCCACACAGCTCACTCTTTCTTATCAGAGTGAAGTATATGTGTTCGATACAGTTCCTCCTGAGAAGGTAATGACTGTTGTAATGAAAGTAAACTGTATGATCTTTCTTGTGGGCTGTACAGATTGGCAGTATAATTGGAAACAAAGAGTTGCATAAATTCTGAGACAAAGGTGTTCCATGTTTGGTGAAGCAGGTTCAAGCTGTGCTACTTTTACTGGGAGGCCGCGAGATTCCACCTGGCATGTCAGGTGCCAATATGTCCTACCACCATCATCACAAGGTGCAGCAAACTTTTCATCCTTCTTTGGGGTAGTTTGGAAGATGGAGAGAAATTGCATTACTTTGGACATGCACAAAGTTTTCAAGTATGGAAGCATGACATAAGTGGTGTGTTGGTTTGGGAGCAGGGACTCTCAGAGCTTCCTGCACGCATGGACATGCCACATAGACTAGCATCTCTGACAAGATTCCGTGAGAAGCGCAAGGAGCGCTGCTTTGATAAAAAGATCCGCTACACTGTGCGTGCAGAGGTTGCCCAAAGGTAGTCAGTTTTACAAGATGTGATTTTTGAGAAAACTGGGAAAATATGTTGGTCTGTATTCAGCGAAGAACTATGAAGGTGAGGAAAGGGGGAGAACTGATCAGATTAGCCTATTTGTGGATGCATATGCAGGATGCAGCGCAAGAAGGGTCAATTTGCATCGGCACGAGCTCTGGGTGGGGAGGCTGGAGCTGTTGCTAATTGGGATGGCACTGCAGTTCCTGCTCAGGGTGCAGGCCCTGGGGGCATGCAGGCAGAAGTTATGTATGTGCTGTCTTTATGTTATTCCATTTTGGTCTTGAGTTACAGCTACCATTATCTCCATTATCATTCAGAGTGTCCCTGTAATCAAGATTCTCTTGAATGTTCCAGTTAGTGATCTGCAGGAGTCAGGAGACTTTTACAGATATCTTGGCTGTTAGAAATATGTTGAGGGGGCTACTGTGGACTTGCTGACTGCTGAAGTTCAGAAGATGCATTAGGAGAAGTCAGTCTTATAGTTGGGAAGCCTTTTCTGCAGAAGAGAATTTGGGCTTGAATAGGATGTTTAGGGGTGCTGACATTAGACTCTCTTGATGGGACAGGTGTGTGCATTGTGGTATAGGGGAGAAGTTGACCCCAATGATGCGCCGAGGACCATCAGGACCACGAACCTTGTGTAATGCATGTGGCTTAATGTGGGCCAATAAGGTGAGGTCTATGTCTGAGTCCTGAATGGCTTTACTGTTTTCACTCCATCTCTCAAAGAAAGAGTTTCATATAATCTTTAGCTGAAATGTGGAATGTACATCATTTCTGTGTTTCTATGCACGGTTTGGGTTGCAGGGGTTGCTGAGAGACCTTTCAAAGAACATTCCAGCTTCATTAGTAACCCAGCAGCCACAGATACTTCAACAACAGGAAGTAAGCTTCTCTTCTGCCTTGTCTAAGTCATGTTCATGCTGTACCTGTTTAGCTTCTGTGCAGTTTTATTTCAGATCAGTTGTCATGTCCAGCTTGTACTGATGGCTTATGTTCATCTTTTGTTCAACGTGCAGGTATAGTGGGGTCTGGCCTACACTGAGTAGGGGTAGTATATGCAGTGTCTGTGATCAGGGAATAGGGTCTATTTTACATTGCAGACAGTGTGGGTGAGTTTGGCAGCATTATCTCCCTCCTTTTTTGCATCTATGAGGATGTGGTCAAAAGCAGGACTCTGATAGTTCATAGTCTTCCACCATCTTCTACATGCTGTTTTGTAGAGAGATGGCAAAATTAGATACTTGGAGTTTCAATGTATGCACCTCCAGCTGATTTGACACCTTGTTGGATTGAATCTGGATGGTACAGATCATTCAGCAGCAACAGGAGCAGATATCCACATTGCAACAGGTGTTAGATGGCTCTCCTCAACCTGTGGGTGACCTTTCCTCATCATCATGTCCATTTTGAACAAAACTATCAAGACCCACCTAAAACTGTGCTGTGTACTAATATGTATCAGTCTGGTGTTAGCACCTCAAATCAGGTATGCAGCAAATGTGTGTGCCTCTTGCAGCAATAAGCAAGAATGATGCAAGTTTGTATTTTACCGTCATTTGAGCTGGTTGAAATGTTGGATCAGGTTGATGATAACACAATGTGTGAGAATTGGTTTGTCCAGTCATAGGAACCAAGCATGTTGCTATTTGGATTCTAGTTTGAAAGTTCCTGGAAGCCAGTAACATCAGAGTAGAGATACCAGATATGGACTTTGACCGAGGACTGAAGATCATGTGCTGAATGAGTTGCAGCAGGGAAATCAAGATGCACGACATGAAAAGGACAAATGAGTGATGGAAAATGTGGTGACTGCTGTCAGATAACTCGCTTTCTTCACTCTTCACAACAATCTGGACACCAAGTCCTTTCTACATTTATTCACTCCAGCAATTTGAGTCTAGTGCCAGTCAGCTGATTCAGACTAATAGGTGCTAAACTAGCTGCAGTTATAAAGTCCTCAAGCATAAGCAGTTATGAGACTTCTATTCAGTTGGAATGCACTGCTCTATGCAAGCAGAAATGTGAGACACATCAGGTCATAACTTGAGGTGACTTTTGTCATAATTGCAGCTATGATCTAGGCCTTGCAACATCTCTATCTTCTGCTCTTTGGTCTGGGATTAGTCAATGGCTAAATCTAAACCCAAATGAACTGCCCAGGATTGGTTCTTTCAGTCCAATTAGTGTCTCCTCTCCACCCTTGTTTCAGAGCAGCTGTAGATGTCCAATATCAGGATCCTGGTACCTCTGCCATGTTTCAGTTATTATCTCACTTGGTCATGAACGTCATAGGTGACTTACAACTATCCAGATGTATGCAGGACCACTGTTTTGTGTCCTTGTCATAGTTTCTGTTGGACAGATTCATAAGGACATGCATCCCATGCTCATCGGATTCCTCTGCTCCATTTCTGTCAGTCTTCTTCCCCTATGAACTTTCTTCATCATCATCAATGGCAGTGCCATCAGCTATCACCTCAGCAGTTGTGCCTGGCATACCCTTCTGGTGGAAATTGAGCTCCTGTCCAACATCAAGGCCTAAAGCATCTAATGAGGTCATGTGCGTTGGAGCATCAGTTTGGTCATCTACTAGTTCCTCCAGGAACTGAATACGCATGTTGCTATTTGACAATTGCTCTAGCAAATCTGCGACTTGGGCTCGCAATTTAATTGTCTCTTGTATGTGTGTTGCCACAACCACAGACTTTCTAGTCTCCACAGAATGTCTCTTCACTTCCTCGACTCTAGGCTTGACCTTTGGGACAGTTGTGGATCGGAAGCGAACTTCTCGTCGTAGGTCATTTGACTCCTTGATGAGCATCACATTTTCTTGCATCAACCGTAAGTTGTTGCGCTGGTGTTTCTCCATTTGCTTCTTCACAATATGTTGCAACCCTTTTACCTGGCAGTTCACGTACCCAGGCTTTCAGCTTCAATCCCACACAAGTTGGTCAAAGTTGCTTACAAAGAATTGCAATATGTAGGAAGTAACATGGACTCATGTATCCTTCATTTTACTTTTTGGTGTGTCATACCTTTCGTTCAAGCATGTCCCGTTGACGGAAACTTTCCTTTTGCAAAGGAATATCAACTTCGGCAATACTGATTTTGTCAGCAACATACTTCTCATACAACTCCAAACATGCTTTCTGTAAGGCTCGAGGATCCTGGGGTTGACATTATATTTTCAGTCTTCATTTTTCTCTTCTTCCTAAGATGACAACCTTCTAACTGAACAATTGACAATTTTTCATTTCCCTGAACCACATACCTCTATTTATAAGATGATCACAGAAAACAAAAGTACCTCCATATGCTGTGCAAGTTCATAGTAGTCAAGTTGGAACCGCTTCATGATGCCTTCTTGCTTGACATTGGCACTAGTGAGCCGTCGTTTGTCATGAATTGCTGTATTCAACTTTGCCTTCATCCTTGTCATTGTCACCTCCTTGCTCTGAGCATGTTCATGATTCCTGTTTGACATATGATCCACATTTGTCAACTAATAAACTTTCAAATCCAATGAAGCCAATTTTCAATATGCGCTTCAGTTGTTCTTGACCAATGCTTGGAATAGAACACTTCCATCTTTGTTTCCTGAGAAAATGTGGTAAGGATTGTTGCCACTAAAAGGCATTTGAGAGACATCGTGAAAAGATGAAACCTCATCAGCTCTTTTTCCATTCTGTGCATCCGCTCCTTGCAGTGCCTGGCTTCAAGCTGACTGGGCTCTATTTTGTTCAGGAGATCCTTCACTTTGAAGTCAAGGACATACTTAAATTTCTCCAGCTCCTGTTTTCCCAAATGTAAAGGATGTGAAAATCATCATGGTAGGTTGAATTCTGCACCTTGTTGTGTTGAGCTTGCTGTGGGATTTAGAGGATAGAACTTAACTTGGTCATACACAAACAAGGGGCTGTTTGGTTGACAGATAGCATCCTTCCAAGAGAAGCTCAAGGTAAGAATAGCAGGATCTGAAGTTGAAAATTCTATACCTGATTTGTTCGTTTGAGATCATAAATCCGCAGATCCTTCTCATCAATTGTGTCCTCTTTGTCATACATGTCTTTCTGCAATGTTCTGAATCATCAGGAAACAAATGTCAAATCAGGGCAGTCAGGATACGAACATAAATGTGACTGCATAGTGTCTTCATTTCTAGTCAGTGCTGTGCTAGGCCCCATGTGCCAAAAAACAAAGCAGAGCAGGCTCATACCGAATGTCACGTTCACAGCAGCTAATGATGTCATACAGCTCCTTCTTTTGGTCACTCATCTCCTTCAAATCATCTTGAGCCATATCAAGGTCCCGCTGGAATTCAAGGAACTTCTTTTTCAAAATGCCATTTTCCCCCATAACTTGACGGACTGTGCTATTGGCTTGGTCAAGCAGTTTCTCATACCTGTATATAGCCTCCAATCCCATACCCAGCATTCACTATCATCTCTTCACATACATTGCAGTGAATAATCAGTGAACACAAGACTGCTCACATACTGCTCATCTTGTGAACACCCTGTCATAACTGCAAATACAGCAAGTTAAGGTGTGAATGGAAATGAAACTGCAAAGAACATTAACTTACTCAGCTTTCTGCTGTTCAATCTCAGTGTCAGTATCATCTTCCTGCTGCTTCCTAACCTCTGCAAAATCAAGGTGGAGCTGCTCCTTATCTGTGTACAGGTTCTTAATTACCACCTCCTGGTCCTCCAGCTTTATTTCATAGGCCTCTATAAGCTCCTGTTGCACTCGATGTCAGAGACTGAGCATACTTGAGAATTTCCAATCTTGCTATGCAAAGTAAATAGCACAGCACATAATGAGTGACCTATCCTGAGTACCTGAAGAGCACGCTCATGTGCCATGTTCATTGTAGCCATGCGCTGGACCCAGCTTGCTGCCTCAACTTCCTTTGACCGTTTTAGTTCTTGGAACCTGTATAGACATATGAATCATACATCTGAGTTTCAGAAAATGATAGACTGGGAGTTTTGATACTTGGAGAGGTCTCAAATTTTTTGTTTACAAAACTCATTACACTACTCCAGAATGGAAAGAAATTCACCTGGCATCTTCTACCAGCATCTTTTTAACATATGCTTCCTCCATGTGCTTCTGGAGCTCAGCATGGTTCTCCTCTGTCTCTATTTGTTTCTTCTGCAGCTTCAACTCCTGCAGGCCTTATCCCATTCCTCCTCAGTGGAATATGACTGCAACTCAAAAGGGTGGCTGATGCAACACAAGCAAATAACCTTGAATACTCTCAATGTGACATTGAACAGAAGATCAGGAAAAGGACCGTTTCATTCTTATCCATGAAAAGCTCTTGATGCTTCACACGAGCATCTTCCAGATTTAGGGCAAATTGATCTTGCAACTCCTGGATTTGCCCTTCCACACGCTCGTCCTTTATCCTAAGCTGGTACTCACAGTTTGATTGCATCTCAATCATCTGCCATCACCACTCCTGCTGATCAAAAACTTGTCAACCATAGTGAAGGACAGAGGTTACCCATTTCAATTCTGCAAAGACCTCCACTATGAATAGCAACACCACCTTCACAACCTTCCCCTTTTTCCCTCAATTGAGTTGCCCAAAAGCTTGCATTGTGCCTGCTACTCAAGAATCAGAGTTACAGCCATGCATCACCCATGTTCATACTTGTATTATCCTTTACATCCTGAATAAAGCATGCACTGCAAAACCAGAAAAACTGGGAAGGTAGGGCTTCTGGACATGATAGCACTGCATGGAGTACCTTTGTTTTCAGGTCTTCAACATGTGATTTAAGCTCTTCCAGGTCATCCTTTGTAATAAGTGCTTCATGGCACCAAGGACCAGAACTTGTGTCTCGAGGACTTGTTGGAAAATCACGCACATTCAACACCATTGTCAATCCATCCTCACTTGCACACACAAGATGAGTCTCATTGCTGCTCACACATAGCTTGCATATTGGAGCTGCACTTATTTTCACTTCAAAAAACATTCCTGTGGTTCTACAGGTAGAGCCAATCAGTTTCACCCTGTACTAAGAAGTTCAAGAAAAATAGCAACCTGACACCTTAAGATACGAACATACAGGTGTCTTTGTGACAGAAAGCACTGAAGTGAGAGAGGTACATGATGACTCCATGAACAGTAGGAGCATGCCTGTTAAGGGGTAAGAGTAGGCCCTGATTGCACCAGTCTCTGTCCCAGCAAATAGCAAAGCACCTCCACCACACATTGCAATTTGTGTAAGGGCAACATCGCTCTCAAAGATCTGTGCCCAATCCATACAACCAAGTTTCTGTGAACAGAAGCAGGAGCCCATGATGGATCAACAAGCTTGTGTCTTCACAGTTGACAAATTGCCACAAAGAAAGTCAGGAGCAAGTCAAACAGGACTGAACTTTGAGGACTTGCATCTCATCCAGCTCCCTCAACTTGCGGTCAGAACCAACTCCATAAAAACATCTTGAGTTCTTCAAACCAATCACACATGTGTATATGCAACCTTTGATGACATTCTCTCTCTTTCGCTTGAAGGTTTTGACTGTCCACTCATAGATGGCCCCATCCATGCCCGATGTCACGATGTTGAAATCATCATGTGCCCACCAGATGCTTTGCACCTAAACACATAAGCACATATCACTTCATTGCATAGATCAGCCTGGCCCAGGTTTCTTCCTCTCAGATATATTTGTTTCATATGCCAGTTTACCTACCTGGTTGACATGAGCCCGCAAGGTGCCTATGTTCAGACCATTGTAAGTTGAGAAAATGTGCACATTGTTGCCATTCACAGCTGCGAAGTACTGCCCACCAGTGCTGAAGGCACATATAACACAGTTCTTGATGATTGGGAATTCCCTCCACAATTGCAAGTCATCCACCAGCAAGTTGAACAGTTTAATGCTCTCAGGAAACCCAACCACCACATAGAGCCCTGCAATCTCATATTCCATGAGTGAAACTGTCCATACCATGACTTGTGGATCAGGAACACATAGAATCATGAATACAAAGAGACTCCACAGGCAAATAATGTGTTTCACACTACATTATTACTGCAAGCAACATTACAGGGATTCTCAATTTTGAAGACAAACATATGTCCAGGTCAACATATGACAAAACAAAAGTAAGGAAGATGGACTAGGTACCAGTTGGGTGCAAGGAGATGGAAAGAGCTTCAGATGGGAAGTATTTGACAATCTCACAGCAATGCTCCACATAATTCCAGACCCGCACACTCATGTCCTTACTGCAGGAAACTGCAAAAGGTTTGAGTAGGCATATATCCATGCCTGTGATTTCTGCTTGGTGATATGTCTGCTCCAACCCCACATTGAGAAGAGAGACTTACTTGCAGGTGACATGATGTACATTCCTATCCTTTTGCTCAAAAAACAAGAATGCAACATTGCTTGCAATCCACAACCCGTGTAATGCTCATTGTGACTTGAAATCAAACCAGATCACAGAAGTAGTCCAGAGGCACAACAACAGTTACCTCAGCAACCACTTCCTTGGGAACTGAGTCAGTTGAAAGGAAGTAGAGTTGTTGATAAGGCAAGTAGGTGAGAGTATTGTTGGCCATGGTGCACACCAACACATCCTCAGCAGGTGACAAAGCTAATCCACAGACTTGAGCTCTGCTCTCATCCACTTTGATTGACCGAACTTTCCTGTAATTCTTTTTTGCTCCTTCATATTCATAAATGGAAACATATCCATCTTCCCCACAGATGAATCCAATTGAACATTGCATTGCAATGTTTGCAACACCTACCCTGCTCCCACTGCTTTGGGTGATTGTTGAAGCCACCTACAGATCAGCCTTCCAAGTTGGGAAAATGTCAACCAGGGAAAACACCTACAGTGTTTGAGCCAAACTTCCATGCAGGCGATTGCAGGATTGTCAAGCTCTAACTTTCTTCTCCAAACTGGTGAAGATGAGAAAAACTAGGACAAGAAACTCAGGTGTGCAAAAGAGAATGTGCAACTGTTCTTGAAGCTTGATGCAAAAATACTTTCCAGAAAATGGGTTAGGTAGAGGATTACCTTCCCATCTTCAACATACAGCAGCTCCCCAGAGCTTAAAGAGTACATACAGCATAATGGGTCTGCTTTCTCAGTAGTAGTTTTTTCATTCTTGTTGTCATCTTTCTCATTGTCCTTGTCCTTGTGCTCAGATGTGCCTTTCTCTTTACCTTTGTCTTGGCTCTTGTTTCTCTTGTGCTTGGCCACCAATTCAGAAGGAGGAGGCAACCAAACGTGGCACAAAACCTGATGAGGTTCTTGATTGGTAACATCAGTTGTCACAGGCCTGAAACTCGAGTCTGTATACTTGAATGTCTTCGCAAATCCATCGCCCACTACTGTGACTAAGGATTCATCAACTGGGCAGCATCTCACCTGAAGAAGCTCATTCAGAAGAATCTTGCATGTCACTGAAGCAAATGAAACTACATTGGGATTGAATTAGGTCTTACAATTGCAATGTTAGACAGCTCCACAGGAGGAGGAGGAACATGAGAGAAAAAACCTAACCAGGAGAGAAAAAACCCTGACCTGGTAAGCAACTGTTCCATCCACACTCCTGATGGAGGCAGCAACCTTGGTCGCCATAACATCCCACAAAAGCAGCTTCCAGTTTGGTGCTCCACCCTGGGCTGCAAGCATTCTGCCATCTGCTGAGAAGCACATTGATACAATTTCTCTGGAGCCAAACCGCGTTGTTGTCAAGGACCTCTTCTTGATGAGCGACTGGAGTGTGTAAATG